>CANXYI010002035.1:0-16232 GCA_948208565.1 Hura crepitans
AGACATAAAGTCGAAAATTGACCAGATGAATAGTAACATTCTCGTAAATATACCAAATGAATACTGATTTTGCCATAATAGGTAAAATATGACATTTTATGTGTAACATGGCATAACATATGATCTAGTGACATAATAGACATAAGAATTAATGAAATTGAGGATAATAGTTTTAAATAGATAAGAAATAGTAATTTGGCCCATCAATTAGACACCTACTAGATGGGTTGACCAATCAACTAAGGAGTTAGCAGCTGATAGGTAGTTTTGTCCACCTGGGGCCACTATTGTCTATTGGATGCTGTAGATGCAGTAGTCAAGGTTCTAAAATGAACCATGCATAGTCGAGTATTAGGAGGTCAACTTAGGCTAATCCCTACTACCTATTTGATGTTTATGGATATTGAGCGGTCCTATGGGGCTGATCCCTACTATCCACCTATAATGTTGGGAGATATGATTTAGGGTATTGGGAGGTCCCATAGGGCTAATCCCTACTATCCCATTTATAGATATTGGGAGGTCTATAGACTAATCCCTGCTATCTACTAGTCCAGTACTGGGAAATCTTCAGACTTATCTCTACTATCGGGCGAGGTAAGTGCAGCTATCGAGGTCTAAAATATGGGCTACTGCACATGATAGTTCTTATTATCCGATGTCTTAAAGTGTTGTCTATCTTTTATGGGCCTAAAATATAATAAAGTTAATCCTTGACTATAAATATATGAACTGTGACTTAATAAAAGAACTAGATATAATTGAATAGGGTAAGTGGCATCTAGGCTGATGTGTTGCATGATTCATATGTGTGCTTGCATTGTGACATACCTTATTTGGTCTATTCCACTACTGAGTTTATACTCAGTGTGTCAGTTATTCGATGCACAGGCTATAGATTGGGGTCCATTAGCTTTAGTTAGCAATATTGTAGCTACTTTAAAGTTCTTTAGGTATCTTTTTGTTCTCTTTTGGTTTGATATAGATTGGGACTCATGTATAAGAGATGCAACATGGGTGATGTATATAAAGTATAAAACTTAGTTAGTAATATTAGATGATTGTATAAACTCGGTCTTGTATATAAATAATGCATGCTTATGTCTATGTATCTATAGGTCTGAGACCCTATGTTCTGTTGTGTGATGACTGATGTTGATTTGGGGGACTAGAAGGGTTTAGGAGTGAAGCTTGGTTTGAGATATTGTTTAGAAGTGTTTTCTTGTGCAATAATATTTTGGGTTTATCACCCTAGTAGCTATTATGCTACCTGATTTTTTATGAATGTTTAAAAATATTAATCCAGTGTTTTAATAGTCTAAAATAGGTAGTATAAAAGGATAATCAGGTAGACCCACTAAAAGGATAAGCTTGGTCAAAGTTGGTCAAACTTGTATAAGTGTTAAATGAAGGATCTGTGGGAAAAAGCTAAGATGGGTGACCTCATGATAAGTAGCACTCTTTGCCTATTTCCTTCAGGAATGGGAAAGGGGTGTTACAACCTCACATGGTAATTAATCATGGGAGATCATTAGTTAAGCAAACAACTCAAATAAATTAATAAATATAATAAAAGGAACCTCATATCTTACCTTGAAATTAGCACGAAGCAACAAGAGAATGGTTGGATTTTGAAAGAATAATTATTTTAGTGAGGGCTTAGAACTAGTAGAACTAATCTTGTGTCAATTATCTTCAATTTTATCTTTTGTGCATTCCTCACCTATTAAGTCCTCTCCCTTCTATTCATGCCTTAAAAGGGGTATTTATATGCTTAGAGTTTAAGGTATTTCATCTAATGGTGATAGAATCCCTCTAGGATTAAGAATTAGTGCCTAAATTGGAATTCCACACCTTTAGAAGTTTTACATCATTAGGTCCATGCAGACTTGCACAGCTTAGTTCGTACGGATGTAGGAATGATTTTCTTGTTAGTATATAGGCTTTAGGCTAAGTTGAATTAGTCTATGCAGACATGGGCTTTAGATTGTCCGTGCAAACTTATGACATATTGGTCCATGTGGACTTAGTTTTTAAGTTGCTTGCCTTGTTGCTTGAGCCTATCTCTAGTTATCATCACAGGCCCAAAAAGGTGAATAGGTCCATATCGTAGAGGCTTTACTCCTACACCCCCATTAAAATCAGTGTCAAGCTTGAGCCTATTAGCCTAAGCCCTCCACTACCAACATAGATCCCCATTTTTTATGCAATTTGTGTCGCACTACGTGCTTTTTGAGTCGAGTCAAAATCTGAATACATAAGAAAGTCCTCAACCAAAAATAGAGGTGTCTATAAAATCATGTATCTGCTATAAGTTTAGAGTAAAAGATAGTCTATAGGCTATTAGTCCCACACGTTCTGTGATCTCATATGAGCCAATAAACCTAAGACTTAGCGTCCATTTTTTCCTAAAATACAAAACCTTCTTCAAAGGCTAAACCTTGAGAAAAACCTTGTCTCCCATTTTATATTCCATCTCTTTCCTCTTTTGATTTACTTATTCCTTCTATCTGTCAGAAGCTACCTTCAGCCTTTCTCTAATGAGTTTCACGATTTTTTTCACATCTTCTATCAAATCTAGCCCAATGAGCTTAGTTTCACTGAGCTCATTCCAAGACAAAGGTGTTCTGCACTTTCTTCTATATAAGGCATCATAAAGAGCCATTCTTAGACTCACTTGATAACTATTATTATAAGCAAATTTAGGTAAAGAAAAATATCAATCCCAGCTTCCTTTGAATTCCAATGCATAACCCCTCAACATATCCTTAATAATCTAAATGACTCTCTCAGATTGTCCATTTATATGTGGATGGAATGTTGTACTAAAGCTTAATTAAGTACCCAAGGAATTATGAAGTTTCTTGTAAAACCTTAATGTGAACATTGCTTCCCAATCTCATATAATCGAAGATGGCACTCCATATAACCTGACTATCTCAGCCATATAATGCTCTGTTAGATTATCTAAGGAGTAGTCTATTATAAAATGAGCTGTCGCACTTGGTTTGATGATCTAACTCAACCCATACAGAATCACACTTGCTACTTGTCATAAGTAGCCCAACCATGAAGTCCATAGTCACTCTATCCCATTTCCATTTAGGGTGAAGCAATCCAAAAGGAACCTAGTGTTTTACCTTTACTTACTGACAAGTAAGGCATATAGTAACATACTCTAACACATCTCTATTCATACCTAGCCACCAATAAAAAAGCTTTAAATTCTGATACATTTTGTTGCTACTAGGATGCATCATATAAGGAGCATTGTGAGCTTCTTATAGAATCTGCTTCTTTAACTCTTCCACATCTGGCACACAAATTCTATCATGATAGTATAAACAACCATCTCTCTTTATCTCATGCCCTGTTGACTTCCCCTTTTGGATAGCACTTATAACACTAATCAATCTATGATCATCTCTCTTATAATCCTTCACTTGTTGTAATAAGCTAAGCTTGACTTGTATCTCAGCTAACAAGGCACTATCACCTGCAAGCTGCAACTTGACATTCATAGATTTTATGGCTACTATAAACTTCCTGCTAAGTGCATTAGCCACAACATTAGTCTTCTTTAGATGATAATTAGTCAGGTAGTCATAATCATTGATCAATTCCATCTGTCGACTTTGTCTCAAGTTTAGCTCATTTTATGTAAAAAGATACTTAAGACTCTTGCGATCTATCCCCTTATAAAGATAATGTCTCCAAATTTTTAGAGTAAACACAATAGTTGCAAGCTCTAAATCATGAGTAGTGTAGTTCTTCTCATATGGCTTTATTTGTCTTAAAGCATAGGCAACAACCTTGCCATTTTGCATCAAAACACACCCTAACCCATTGTGAGATACATCACTTTATACGATGAAATCCTTCCTTAAAACTAGTTATACAAGAATTGGAGCCTCTGTTAACATTACCTTGAGCTTATCAAAGCTATTATAACAGTTATCATTCTGAACAAACCGAGCATCCCTTCTTAACAATGATGTCATAGGGGTAGCTATCAATGAGAACCCCTTGATAAATTAACTGTAGTAACCTATCGACCATAGGAAACTCCTAATCTTAGTGGTCTTCCTTGATGGCTTCTGTTCTATCACTGCTTTAATCTTGCTAGGATCAACTCAAATACCATCAGCTAATGTTATGTGTCTTAAGAAAGATACTTCACTCAACAAAAACTCATGTTTACTAAGTTTGGCATAGAGCTTTTCTTTTCTTAGAATCTAAAAAACTATTCTCAAATGTTGTTCGTGCTTTTCCTTATTCTTCGACTAAACCAAAATATTTTCTATGGAAACTACCATAAGTTGATTAAGGTAAGGTTTGAAGGCTCTATTCATTAAGTCTATAAATGCTGTAGGAGCATTGGTAAGGCCAAATGGCATTATTGGGAACTCATAATGACCATACCTTATCCTAAAAGCAATCTTCACCACAACTAATTCCTTTACTCTTAACTGATAGTACCCAGATCTCAAATCTTTCTTAGAGAATGCTCCAGCTCCTCTAAGCTGATTAAATAGATTATCAATCCATGGTAGGGTACACTTGTTCTTGATGGTCACTTTATTCAACTATCAGTAATCAACACATAACCAAAGTGAACCATCATTCTTTTAGAAAACAAAATCAGTGCTCCTCATGGTGAAATATTAGATCTAATGAAACCCTTGTTTGGTAACTCTTGTAATTGCACCTTTTACTCCTTTAATTCAACTGGAGCTATATAATAAGGTGTTATAGACATTAGAGCAGTGCCAAGCAAAACCTTAATGCTGAACTCGAGTTCTATTTCTAGTGGCAAACCCAATAATTCTTCCAGAATGACATGAACAAACCTAGCCATAATAAGTATGCTACTCGCATCTGGTTCTCCTATTCTAGTGCCATACACATGAGCAATGTATGCCTCATAACCCTTCCATATCAACCTTTTAGCTGTGACTATAGATATCACATTAGTTAAGAAGTTGATCCTCTCTTTAATAACTATGATTTCAGTCTTATCAGTAACCTAGAGAGTTAACCTCTTATGCTTACAGTCTAAAATTGCTTGATATTTGGATAACTACTCCATTCCTAATACCAAGTGAAAATCATTGAATGGTAGTTCTATTAAGTTAGCAAGAAACTAATTTTCTTGTATCGATAAATGACAATCTCTATATAATCAATCAACTACCACATGTTTGCCTATAGGGTTACTAACTATGATCTCTAGGTTGAGTAATTTTGAAACTAACCCCTAGTTTTATCTTTATGGTGTGCAAACATACAAATGTGTAGACCCCAAATCAATTAATGCTAAAATAAGAGAGTCATAAAAGAGAAAAGTACTAGCTATGATATCTAGCTTATCATCATCCTCTCGAGCTCTAATGGCATACAAATGGGTAGGTGCTCTATGCTCATGTTGAGACTCTGATTTATCCCTCTAAGCTCCCTCAGCTCCCTCTCCTTAACTTCCCTTCTAGCCTTTAGTAAGTGCAGGTGTTGATCTCTAACCTATATTCTATCCCTAAGGACAATCCTTACGCATATGACTCGACTATATATAAGTATAGCACACAATTGGCTTGCTCCAACATTCACCCTTATGCCCTTTGAAATAGGTCTAATACTTAGGAACCAAATCTCTCTTACCCACTAATCTTGGTATAGAGGTAGCTTCAGACTATTATTGCTTAGACTTTCCTTTCCTACATTGAGCTGGTTTTTGTGATTGGCTCTGCTTCTGAGACTCCTGGGTAAAACCATATTGAAAAATCTTATACTTCTTGCCTAACTATGGAGCAGCACTAAATGCTCCCTAACTAGTTGCTCTCTTTTTCTAATAAAACTCTTTTTTCACTATCTACACTCCCTCAATAGATCTGCATACTGATACTAGCTAGGAAAAATCCCTTATCTTCATCAAGACCACCTAGGACTTGATCCCTATATGTAGACCCTCCTCAAAACTCTTACACTTGTCTACCTTAGTGGTAATGGTATCCATAGCATATTTGGTAAGCATGTTGAACTCCTTCTCATACTCACTTATCATCTTCTAGTCCTGCTTTAGGTCTATAAACTATTATCACCTCTTATCGAGGTAATCTTTAGTAATGTACATCATGTGGAATTCTGTCAAGAAGAACTCCCATGTTACTTGATCCTTTGTCTTGTATTCTATTAGGACCTCTCACAGCTTAGAAGCTTTTTTTCTTGTAGGCATGAGGAAGCACATGTCACTTTTCCCTCTAGTGTGCACCATATTTATTTCATGATTTTCTCGATGCAATCAAGTTAATACTCTACCTTACTAGGAGTCACTTCTCCCTCACCCTTAAAATCTTTAGCCCTTATCTTTTTTATACTCCCTAAACATGTTGTCTAGAGAGTTAATGGTACCTTAGGCTACAATAGTGGTGGTAGAAGAGTAGTAGCAATAGCTTGCCTTAATAGCTGTAGCATCTTTTGTGGGGACCCTAGTGAAACCTGTCTTATGGATTATGCACGTCTTGCTACACTAGCAAACATAAACCCCATTCTTATAACCTTAGGTGTGACAGTAGTTGGAGTATGACTCTTGACTTCATCCTTACTACCTTGTGCCAAAGCACTCATTGTATCCGTACATAAGAAAATAATTTCAAAAGCTTTGACATCTAATAATATGTGATGTAGACTCTAGACTCTAAGCACATAAAAGGTTCTTAGGAATGCCTAAATTGGAGCTCTAATACCACCAAATATGACAACCCTTACCTAGTCTAGACACAGGTTAGTCACCAAGTCCGACTAAAGTGTGCACATATATTGAGATATCTTATCTGATTTATGCATTTACTTTTTCTTAATTTATTCTTAACAAAACAATGTTGTGTAAAAATACATGTTTAAAAAAAAGAAACTTTTTCAAATGGTGTTACATATTTAAAAATTGGCAATCCTCATGCCAAAATTCTGATGACATAATGGCTATATTGAGTACTATCCCAAATTTTTAAATAGTAACCTCCATGTATAAATACACTTCTATAACTCATTCATACAATTTCACATAGTTCTTATTATCCTCTTATCACTCCATAACCTATAGACATAACACAAGATATCTCAACCTTTAGAAGAGATATCATATAACACAACATACAATTTCATAGTTTAAATAGATTTACAAACTTTAAATATCCAAAAAGAACATTAAGTTACATTTTCAATACAATATTACATTACACATTTTAGTGCACCTATACATCATAATTATTATATATATAAAAATTTTACCAAATGAAAGCCTTCCCTTAATAAGTCTTGATGTCCTAAGGATTTGAGTATCAAAATGTAGTCTTCTTATGTATGTATCATTAACAAATGTTGTGCTAAGCTTATGCTTAGTAGTGTAATTGAAATAACATATGCCACTTATCAATTATAACATGCCATAGTTTAATGTCATTCATTTACTTACAGAATCATTTTACATATTGTATAACATTTATACAAATGATAATGTGCCACATTAATGCTTAGTTGACCTACATTAAGCATAAGGGTATCCATATCATGCATATATAGAAAAACAACATATAAAACAAATAATTCACTAAATTGTTCTATAACATATCATATATGTACATATCTGTCATTTAAAACCATGACATGTATTATGTAATACTTTTGTTGTTTACTTTATTATTTAAACTTATATCCATAGGGATAACCCCAACCCTACTAATAATGGGATCATATCATGTTCAATGGCCCATATTTTGGACCTTTTAGCTGCTACACTAGCTAAACATAGATTATGTAATGGATTCAAGCATGGGAACTTACAGCTGTACCCACATGTTCTTGTGTAGTAGTTTCCCACACGAGAACTTGCGGCTACACTCGTATAGATCCAAAGATCCTAGCACATATATCCATATGTAAGACTAAAGGTGATCCTTTGGATCTATTCTAAGCACCGAAGTTCCATAATAGTAGCTATATCCCCTAGCTGACTAGTCAACCTATCCATTTCTTAGGTTGTTATATCTTGTGGGCTAAAAACCATTATTTTGAGTTTGAAATCATTAAATAAGTTTGTATTAGCCATTGCATGACTCAAACTATGTATTTTTATTGAAAACATCATTTTTGGCATTCATGCTCATTTTAACACACCATTATGCCATATTTGTACCATATGCACGACGAATCACATTATCCATCTCACATGGATTTTTAGCATGTATTATACCTATACATACTCAACTA
The DNA here is from genome assembly GCA_948208565.1 of Hura crepitans. Classification (NCBI taxonomy): domain Eukaryota; kingdom Viridiplantae; phylum Streptophyta; class Magnoliopsida; order Malpighiales; family Euphorbiaceae; genus Hura; species Hura crepitans. The sequence goes on from CANXYI010002035.1 coordinate 8,263, forward strand.
AGGTCATAAACTCATTTAGGTCAATTTATGCCCTTAAATACATCAAATTCTAATTATATGGCATAATGTGCTTTCAAGGACCCCTTTTAAGCTCATTTCGGGTTTAAGCTAATTTTAGGTCCTAAACTTCATTTCTTTCATGACAATAATCAAGTTTATATTGAAATGTGAGGAATAAAGCATGTATACATAAATACTCTCATAATTCATGAAGTATCATGTGTATTTCCGATTATAAGCCATTCAATCATATATACTTACATAAGCTCAATTTAGTTTTCATCATCAATCAAACTACTTAACCATATTCAATAAAATATACATGCATTTTTAAAGCTTTAGTACCAATAATTATAAGCTTTCATGCCCATTAGGAATTTTGGCCATTATGCCACACTTGCACTCAATGCTTATTAATTAACTCACAGCAACATACATACCATATGACCACTATTCTCAACTTATTTATATACATAAATAGTTCTCATAACATGAAAATTACAAGCCTTTAATCCATTTAGGTCATTCAGCCACTTGGCCATATTTAGCCTTTTTATTATCTAGTTTCACTTAACATGCCCACTAAGTGTGCTCTTTATGACCATTCATCATTTTTAACACATTTTTCTTATTAATCATTTTTTATGGCCATAAAGCACATATATACACATATATGGAATCTCATTTTGTACAATATTCTCAATTTTATGCTAACAACTATATTAATAGTCACCATTAATCCAATATGAAGCCATTTATAACTTAAGAAACATGCTTCCTAAGTTGGCACATAGACCATTTGTCCAATTCACATAAAATGACTATATATTGCTTATTTTACATGCACATTATGGCAACATAGTTAATATAAGTAATATCACAAGTTTTATTCACCATAACACATCTAAAGGCATTTTTACATATTATGTGCATAAAGCCTACATAAGGTAAATACTGAGCATTTTACATGTCTAATGCATTCAAATACTATAATCCACTCATAAATGTGTCAAATAAACAAACTAATCCCACATTAAGCTTAATTAGGCATAAACAACACATTATGCCATTCAAACCTTAATTAACTCCATATTAAGCATATATGACACATTAGGAACATCATTCATATGCACTAGATTTCAAATTCATTCTCCTATTTAAAACACATTATTACACATTAGACAACATAATAAATGCTGGACATTAACGGTGATACACATATTTAGGCATTTATGGTGTATTGAACATAATATGGAATTTATTAATTTTAATTGAATTTATCATTCTATTTCAATTACACATACCAAAATGGTCAAGAGGGAACCCCTATGGTCTATCTACACCTTTGCCTTGCCTTTATCATGATTCGGTTCTGAAACCCCTAATATAAAACGAATAAAACTTTGAAAAATCATAATAAATCTACCATAGCTTTAAAAATGAATCTAAGACCATATATCCTCTCTTAAGCACCCTTAGTATCTAGGAAAAATGATAGAAGTAAGAAATTCTTACCAGAACAAAAGTAGGCTACTATTCATAGGATAGCAAAATTGTGATTTTCGAGCAACCTTTTCTAGAATTTCCACTTTTTAGAGATGTGAAATGGTGTAGAGGCACTATAGTGTCAAATTAAAATGAGGAATTTTTGCTCTAATAAAGTAAGGAAGAACTAAAAATGGAGGAGAGGAAGGGAGGCTACTGTTGGGAATAAAGGAAGAGAAAAGGGAATAGTGCTTTTGAAATATTGACCATTTTAATTACTTTGACTATTTATACCCCTTTTAAAATCATTTATTTTTATTGCATTTTTCCCAAATTTTTGTTCTTCCTAAGTCTAAAAAATAACTATTTTTATTCAATAAATCTATTTTAATTGTTCCCTTAATGCCTCAACAAATCGAAGCTAAAAAAATGAAGAAAATAGATAAAAACACTTTTTTCATGTTAACAAATTTTTGAAAAATTACTTCCCAATATCTAAAAATTCCAATTCTAGTGCCATTAAGCTCATTAGAATTTTTTAAGTATTAGGTTGTATAAGTTTCATAATTTTCTAAGCAACTTTGAAAATAATTTATGGTTTAGCTTTGCCTTTGTCACTATTCCTAAGACACTATCATAAATTTTTTTTCCATTTTTAACCATTATAATGACTTTTGATTAATCTCAAACTTTTTTCAAAATTATTTTATGATTAATACTTTTATCCAATGACTTCAGTTTATCTTGACTCTTGAAATACTATTCATCTTAGGAAAGTATTATTCATAATTGTTGGGATTTTTAGGGCGTTATATTATCATGGTCCTTCGGGCTTTATGTGATCCCATTATCTAATTTAGTTTGTTGTTTGTTAAGTATAAGCATGTAATATAAATAAAATATTGATAAAGTATTAAATCTTCCATTACATACATTGAAATTTATTTATGTTTCATGTTAATATAATTGTTTCTGAATGTTAATAGAGAAAGTAATGGCATTTATGATGTATTTATTTAGCTATATTGTTTTTGTTACAATTTATGTTTTTATTTTCTTGCCATGATTATAAAAATGTAAATTTTATGTGTAGCTCCTTATTCAGGTCCAATGTACAAAATGAGTAAGGGGTGTAATACATCTAAAATATAAATAAATATAAATTTGTAGATAAGGTCTCGGTTATAAATTGTATAAAAATAATTAAGTTATGTGAATATTGTAACTAGGCCATAGTGATAGGACATTAGCACCTGTAATAAGTCATACATGTTTATTATGCATTAATAGTTACATATGCATAAGAAAAATAGGTATACCCATTTTGACTTGGCCAACTTAACATATATATATCCATTCATATACATCTTGATACATATATAATATACTACAATAAATTGTTGATGAGTGTGCCAACGTGTCATTAGAAACACATGAGTTCATATAAATCCTTTAATTATAAACCTTGCATGCATGATGGCCAAATTAAGTTATTTCTCATGTACTTCTATTGTAGTTACTATTAATATAGGCCCATTTCTTACTATAAATGAATCAAATGCCCAGATAATAAGATAGATGTGTTAATACCATTAAACTACCATTTTCATAGTACCTAAAGGTATAGGTTACAATAGTACCTTTAAACTACCATCACGATAGTACTCGAAGGTCTAAAAAGTAAGGCTAGCATTGATGAATAGCACAAGAACAAAGATAGCCAAAGTTATACAAAGGTGCATGTAATGCTAAAAAATTTTTGATTTCAGTACCTCTCGATGTAAGACTAGTGTTTCTTGAGTGATCGAGTCACACTAAGGATGCCAAATGGGCATACCAATCATAAAAATTTGATAGGCAAATGATGATAAAAATGAAATAATTAGAACTTTTAGTAGAGCCAATAAATCATTTTACGCTGATATCTAGTGAATAGTAACTTAACTTTACATCATGTCAGGAATTGCCTAAGATGTGTGCAGACAAAATTAAAAATGGAATAGCCTAAAGTTCAAAATTTTCTAAACAATCTAATGGTGAAGGAATTGGAATTTTCTAAGGTCATTAGGTATTTAATTAGAATTTCTTAATTATGTGAGTAAATAGTTAACATAATTCCTTCTGGAATTTGGGCTTGAGGTTTTAGGGGTCCTTTACTTTAGCAAATCATTAATTTTTGGCACTTAAAGCATGATTTTTGGAGACCTCTAATATTTATTTTGCATTTTTGAATTTCAAAATGTATATAGAATTAATTCGGGCCATCAGATTGCCATTGGTTTTATCAAGACCATTCACCATCATAATATAAATGGTGGTTGTGTGTGGATAACTCTAGAATAGGAAAATACACTCATCTTCCTCCTTATTTCTTTAAAAAAATCCTTCATTGTCACTCTCTCTCTCTCTTTCCTTTCTTCAATTTCTTACCTAAAACACAACAAAAAATTTAGAATATTATATTCAAATTGATCTTTTTGATGTCTAAAACCTAATTCTAGCCTTAGTTTCACAAAAGGAAGTGATTTTGAGGGAGAAATAGATCTTTGAACGTTAAGGTTTTGAACCCCTAAACCAAATTGAGCCCCGTTTCGAAAATCGAGTATTTTTCGAAGTAATTTGACAGTCTCTAAATCACGGTTATGCTTTCAAATTTAAAATTGGTTGTGTATATATTTTTCTATGATTTTTTTTTCAATTTTTAATAAATTATAGAATTTAGAGAACAAGCAAGAGCATAAGAATCAAAGTAAAGAGAGGCCTTAGGATTAATCTCGAGATGATGTAGCATATCTCTATAAGTGTATTTGATAAAACCTATGCCTACTTTCTTGAAAAGTGTAATTTCCATAATAGGTGCATTTTACTGTTTGGTAACATTTAGGGGTTAGGGTGACCTTAAATTGGTCACTAGGATATTTTAGGGTTTAGAGAATGACAATGAAACTGAAAGAATGAAAAATGGTTAAAACTGAATAAAATACAAAGAATTGAAAATGGTGAACATAATATGGAATAGGTAGAGATGTAGTGGTAATTTATTGATTTATTGTATAATAGGTGTACATTGGATTATAATGATCTAAAAAGAATAGTCAGGATCTATGTTGGATTGTACATTAGTGTTAGCATGAAATAATGTACATAAAAGATGAATAATGTGTATGTATGTGTGAACATATGTGTGATGCATAACATGTATATGTTAGTTTGTATTGGAAAATAATGGGTGGCATTACAATGATGACCATAATTGGCACGTAATAGGCAAATAAATATGGTATTAGAGATAAGGAAGTGAAAATATGAGTATGACCAAGTGCCATATCAAATAGAGGTAATAAATGTACATAATAGTCTCATAACGTAAAGTATAATGACAATGTCTATAAACCAATATAAGGTGATCAAAATTCAACTAATGAATTGAGTAAACTATAATCGATTGGAATGAGAGCTCAATGACCCATATACACTAGATAGCTCTCTGGGTGGGTTAACTTGTCAACTAGGAGATAGTAGCTGCTAGGGAATTTCAATGCCTAATTACCCATTCTAATTCACCTTATGAATAACTTCATGGTTAGGATTGAAACCTTTAGGGTTTAGATTTGAGACCTTTATGATTAGGATTTAGGACCTATGTGGCGAGAGCTTCATGGTTAGAAAACCTTTGTGTTAAGGATTGAGACCTTTAGGTTAATATTTATTTATTATATTAGAGATTTATATGTTGATATTTGGTTACTCAGCTGGTGTAGTAGCATAGAGGTCCAAAATGCAGACCACTACACAATTGCATCCTAGTATATAGTAATTTGATGTATGTCTCTCATATATGTGCTAAATCATAAATGGTATAAATATGATATGATGTTATAAATTAGTAAACACAAGTTATGGGGAATGAACAAATAAAAAACACAAAGCTATAAAATAAAAGGGTAAATAATTATAGGAAAAATTAACAAATGGATAGTTACAAGAAAAATCGTAATGAACAGTACATAACTTGGTAATAATGTCATAACTAGTTTAATTAACGAACACATAGCTCAACTTAGATTGGTGGATAGGTAAGAAAGAATCAAATATACATAAGTTTATAAATGTATACAGGAATATAGGTAGATTGGAAATAAACTAATTAGTGAAATCTATACACAAAAAACCAAATTTAAAAACTATAATTATTTAAATTAACATAGACAATATAAATAAAACATATATAGACTTGTTGTAAGAGGTTAGCTTATATTAACTTATTAATGCATACAAACAAGGAAAGAGTAAATACTGAAATAAAGGAAATTTGTGAGACAAAAAAATTAAGGAACAAACATAAGTAATGAACTTACATAAAAATGCTAAATGGTTTAGGTGAACTTAAAGGCTTATGTGTGATACAAATATATACATAAGTTCATGTGTTCATGTTTTATCCATTACACCACTAAGCATATTACTTAGCACATTTTATATTCTCGATGCATAGGTTATAGACAAGTTCAGCACCATAAAGAGCCTCAAAAGATAGTAGTGAAATATGGCTTAGACAACTTCAGATTGGTAATTAGCTTATACTATTTGTCTGATGTGAAAATAGATAGTGGCACTCATATGTGTATATGTATGTTATGGGTCTAGTGCAGTAGTATATACATATGTAGCTTGTTTATATAAACTAAATAAACAAATGTTAATAATGTATAATTATCATATGACATATGCTTATTATGGTATGATATTATGATAATGAAATGCTTGTATAACTGAGACATGTTTGATGATAAATTGTGTATTGGCAATGAGATTTGAGGGTCAGAAAGACCTAAATTAAAGACTTGAAGTTGTAAACTATTATAGAAGTGTTATTTTTGTAGGTTTATTTTAAGATATGTCACCAGGTAGCCATTATGCTACCAAATTTCATTAGACATAGAAGTACAAATTTAATTACTAATTCCCATACCATGTACCTTAAGGAAACACATAAGCCCCTGATGCTCATAATGTAAGTACACCACAGGGAAGTGATTAGGTAATGGCATAATTGGTTAACGTGTCATCTCTTTTTTAGGCTGGCAATAGTTCAGGCAAGAGGTGTCATAATGTACCATCTCTTATTTGGATCCTACAACTAGGTCAGGTGAGAGGTCTCACAGTGCAAATATGCTAATGTCCCTTATTTGGCGAGACAAGCTATCCTAAAGGGATCTAACTTAGTTGTATGCCATAAAGCACATGTGTAATAGGGATATTTAGAATACCTTTAATATTCATTTATAATATTAACAAAGTCCCTAGTATAATTTGACAATGCATAGGAAATCAGGAAAAGTTCATGATATGAAATTCCTTTTTCATGCAAATGTGGAATACAAAAATTATCCCTAGAGTATTAACAAGATAGGATGTTATTAATGCAGATAGTCTAGCATATGTTATACTCCTTGACTAGGTTAAGCAGTAGTCTAAAAAAGTTGTATGCATGGTGATGCTTAGGGTTAACATATGGATGTTTGTTTAAGAAATAAGTACATAGAGGCCCATCTCGTCATATCAATGGTGTAAGTGTCATTGGACTTAAGATTACCAAGGTTATCTTAAGTATCAAGTTTTATACTTAGACTCTAATACTTTGCCACGATGTGTACATAGCTAAGAGGTTGTGTATAGCATGAGATACTTGAAGGTAGTTATGTGATTAAAAGATTCATGACCTTAGATTATAATGGAGAGTTTTATCTCATAGTTCTAATATATCTTTATTCTAAAATCTTTTGCCAAAGTTAAATGCAAGTGTGAAATAAAAGGAAGAAATCCCTCAATAAATAGTAAGACTTGCAAGCTTTCCATTAATATAGTTTATATTAGAGTTATTCTTAGTATTGAGTTATTAGGCTAAGTGAGGCTCATGTTACGTCGAATATGTTTCAACCATATTAACTGTCTATCGTAGGCAGTTTATCAGTTTCTTGAGCTAACCCAATGCTAATAGATCTTGAGGTAAGATTAGGCAAATGTGTATATCATACACATGCACCAATAGTTTGTGACCTACTAATTAGCAGATGCATTTAAATACATTTAGCATGAGTTGCCTACAATTTTAGTTATGAGTTAGGCTTGTTAGGCTGACCTAAGGTTCGACCATGACAAGAGATGGGTACTGTCTCACTTGGAAAACCATCATGTTCTCCTGAATCAATGGTGAGGGCTATTAGTTAGCAAAAAAAATAGTGGCAGTAAAAAATTTATTTTATTAAAGACCTTATGAAATGTATTCATGCATGTGACACCCCTTACTAGGTCCGTTTATCAAAGATAAGCGAGAGGTGGCACACAACCGATATCCAACTTATATCAATTTATATCCTCATATTATTTATTATGCATTATATTGAACTCTTAATATAGTCCAGTTAAACAAAATTCAACTTATCAAAAACTTTCATGCACAAAATCACGATATCATGTTTTAC
>CANXYI010002074.1:0-11389 GCA_948208565.1 Hura crepitans
GATTCCTTAAGAAATAATTTATAAGACGATTATATAACATAGATGGTTAAAGAACAGTGGAAAATGACTATAGGTTTACTTGAGAAAAGTAAAAAGATAGTCAATGGAAATCTTTTGGTAATATAATCTAGAATGATCCTGAGGGATGACATATAGTTATGGATGAACTGAATAACGAATTCAATGGCTATAAAAGATAATTAAAAGGGCAATCTAGAAGTTCATGGTTGTTCATACACTTGATAGGTTGACCGGTCAACTAGGGATTAGCAATTGCTAAAGGCTGAGTCGGTATGGCTTTAGCCTACGTATGGCGGGTGCAGCCACCTAGGTTCTGGGATGAGCCACTGCATTATAGGCTATTCTTATGGATAGTGGGGGTGGTCTATGGACGGATCCATGAGTATCCACCACAGGATGATGATATTGATATGCTAGTCTGGTATTGGGAGGGGTCTACAGACATGTACCTAGAGTATTGCATGATAGTTGTGTATAGACACTAGAGTCCATAATGCAAGCCATGACATCATTCTACTTCTTGTTCGGTTATTGGACTATAAGGGTTAGTTCAGCAGCCAAGGCCCAAAATGGGGATCACTACACATTGTGATCCCATTATCCAATGGCCGGGAGTTCTTCCTAAACCCATAAGGATAAAGGATAAATAAAAGGATTTAAATAGACTTAAGATAGAAATGAAAAATTTGAGGCATGAATTTATCTTAATGAAAACAATTTATGAGTAATGTACCAAGATTAAAAATAGTGCTATAAACTAGGATATAATAAATTTATGTGTAATTAATGAGACTTCTTAAGGGAATAAAAAAACTAAGGGAATGGTAACTGAATAAGAAATCACTAAAGAGAGATAAGTTATAAAGGAAATTAGATAAAATACAGGAAGAGAGCCAAATATATATATACAGGATAAATGAATTAAACTGAATACTAGAAATATATAAGAAAGGACATACATAGGAGGTAGAACAAACTGGTATGATAATTAGATAGGGTAAGAACATGTAACTTAGAGAAAGAAAACAATATGACTACCTTGGTAGATAATCATAGATGAAAGCTTTAGGAAAGGAAAGGAAAAAGGTTAACAAATAAACATAATAAGTTCTTATATGTTTACATGTAGTAGAGTACATAGTATGTTTGGTTAAATTCACCACTAAGTGTATACTCAGCTTATCGAGTTTTCAATGTGTAGGTGGTAGATATATGGAAGACATGAAATAGACAATCAGTAGTGCAGATGACAACTATCCAAGTATGATATTACATGACTAGATTATATGGTATAAGTAAATAAAAGCACTCATGCATGTTATTAAGGTAAATTAGGTGTAAGAATGCCTAGTATTACTAGGATAGTAACCTACGATAGCAAAAACTGAATTGGTAGCTGAAAATAAAGTCTAGGTTGATCATCGACTGTAAAATTAGGCATGCGAGTGTCACATGCCTGACAGAATGACCTTAGACCATAGAAGCTATTATAAGACTAATTGGGACTAAATAGGATATAACTAAGTAAGAGTTAAATGAAAGGCACCAAGGGAAATCCAAGGATGGTTAACCTTATGAGAAGTAACACGTCTTGCCCATTTTCAGTGGGAATGGGTAAGGGGTGTTACATATTTTAAACCCCTAAATAACTTCAATTTGATCCCAAATTTCATCTATAATTATGTTTTAATCATTTCTATCATCCTATGGCCTCAGCTCACTTCGAGTTCCCAAAAGTACTATTCATTGTTCAGTGGTCCCAGTTTAAAATATCAAAAAATTACAGATGTTATAGTTTTGTTCTTATTATTCTATCATTTCTTCCATTTGCATAATTATCTTAATTTACCACATTGATTTCTTTTGATATATTACGCTTGTCATGATAATTCTCTTTCATTTAAATGAGGTTAAATAACTTTTATTCTGTATATGAATTGTTCATCCATTGTTCTTTATTTGATTATTAAAACCTCTCTTGTATATCTCTATACTTGATTTAACTTAATAGTTTAGGTAGCCTATATTTGACAAACATAAACTCAATACTAAACTAAAGGAATATAGTTGTGCAGTGGTCCATATTTTGGACCTGACGACTGTTGCACTAGCAAAATAGGATATTAGTAACTATTTAGTGATCTTGATGAACCTACTGGTGGCTGCACCCACATGATTATATGTGCAATAGCTCTAACAAACCTTCTTATGACTACACTCACTAAAGATTTATAACATGTCAATGTATGATGGATTATACTAATGTACGATATGTGTATGTGCAGTGGCCTAAATGGACCTAACAGCGGTGACACGCTCATAAACATGATACTGAATATCTACTAGCTACTATATTCCTTAGGTAACCGGTCAGCCTATCTAGTGTACTGTCTAACTCATATGGCCTTTATTCACGGTATCCTTAATATTTACATCAATTGCTTGAGTTAATTATATTCTTCAAATTTTGAAATTCCACTTGTTTTTTATTGATAATTTATGCCATTGTTACCATCCATGTGTATTCATAAAATACTATTATTTTCTAGGCACTTAGGGTGCCATCACTTTCATGACATATATGATCTCACTGGATCATACCGTTTTTATGATGTATGCATTGTATAATTCATACAATAACATTATTTCACGAGTTTGTATCATAATGAATGACTCATGTCTCGGTATGTTTTTTCATCATGTAACATATATTACTAATTTATAATCATGAACATATTTCATCATTTCTTCAATTTTATGTTTCTTTCAAAGTTTACAATATGTTACTATTAGCATGCAACTTACTTTCTCTTTCAATTTGCTTATATTATAATATTATCCGTATTTGTTACAAGAAAATAACTCTCTTTTATTATTTTCCTTTTTATCAACCTCTTAAATAGTCTTTAATATTATTCCATAAATTTCTAATCACTCAATGTCCATGAAATTCCTTAATATAAATTTGTACATTATTCTAAATTATTATTATGATTATCCATCATTTTCTATTAATTATTTTCCATTATTATCAAAATCTTTTAATTATCATACATACATTTATTTACTTATACTTATGCTCATTATTCAAATTTCACTTTTAGTTAAACAAATAAATTACATTATGCAACAAAATATCATTTTAAAAGATTTGCCAATTATACTTTAATATAATACAATTTTTATATAATAATTTACTTGAACTATTTATATGTATACCTCCACATATGATTTTAATTGTCTATTTATTAAATCCATATATAAAAATATTAACTTAAATATTCATCTATTTAATTAATTCCATACATTGGTAATGAAATCACACATTAATATTTTTCATTCCCTTAATAATAAAGTCACACATTAATATTTATTCCAATTCATTACTTAACTTAAATAATTATTTTATTTTATTTTCTTTCTTAATTATTATTTCACATATCTTTTAGTTCATTTATTAATTATTAATACCACATGTCTTTACATAACTCCCATAAACACATTTATTTACACTTATGCATGCTTGAATTAATTATGTAATTATAACTTAATATACAAATATAACATTAATTCTTATATGAACATTTTATTTTCTTCCTTTATTTTTCATTACTCATTTAACCTTACATATTAATCCAAATTAACCACATGTTGTTAAACAATAATTTTACATATATCAATATCACATTCATGAACATACTTAACATATATTTGTGAACAACATGATTTATATATACTAAAATTCATTTATTCTTCCATTATTCGTCTAAATTAATTTTTTTACAATTTATTTGAATAAACATATTATTCGACCTAATTAATGCATACCTTAAACACCAAATTAGGCATTTAACTATCTTATTCACAATATGTTTATTACTATTTTAATCAATATTTTAGTGCATTTTAACACTATTTACTTCATTTACCCAAACATATACAATATATATAATGACAACACCTTACATACACTTGCACATTTATACTTTCATTATATGAAAATTGACATACACATAACGAACTTATTTGATTAACTCCATATTCAATCTAACTTCATTCTAATCAAATTATTTTTCATTATATTCCATTAATTTCCCATACTTTATATTAACATACATATATCCAATGTTTTTATTACTAACATAAACTATATTTCATATAATCATATAGATCAACTTTCTCACGTCTTCTATATTATCAAACAAACTAATTAAATCATTTTATACATATTTAGATAACTTAATTATACCTTAATCATGCATTTAAACACATCATAAACTTGTTATCACACAAATTCCATACACACACATACACTTTAAAATTAATCAACCACATACATATGCATATATTTCATTGAATACACTTACGTATGAGTTCATTTGCCTCCAAATTAGTCTTCTATACCATTGATTTGCTCATTCCGTGCTCACCTCCAAAAATCATTATAAACATAATGTAATTTTCATTAGAAAAATTCCTAGAAAATTCATTCTTGCTCCAAATCAGCACTAGAATCACTTAATTTAGCTCCAAAAATAACCTAAAAAATTAATAAACCTTTAAAAATCCAACTTACCACCATATGGAATTTAAGATTGCAAACTTTTTCATACTTGAATCTCACCAAATCTTCCTTGTTTTGCTTTTTTTTCATCATTTTTAGGCTTTGTAAAGGTGGTAGATGAATCTACACCTTTAATTTGAGGGTATAAGAGCATTTTTAAGGTAGAGAAGAGAGAAAAATCATGGTGAAAGAGAGTTCTTGAAATTTCAACCAAGAGAGTTGTAGGTGGAAGATGAAGTCTTTAATCCTTTACAAAAATTTTAGATGTTTCCACCCTATATATACCCCTACTTGAATGGCTAAGATCATCCCACTTAACATTGAATGGTTTGGATTAATTCTAGCGTATTTAGTGCATAAAAATTCAATTTTGATCATAGAGGGTTAAAAAAATTTCATTCTTGTTACCAAAAATTCAAAATTACTTTAGTTAGTGCCTCTTTCGAATTTCATAAAATTTGAATGAGCAGAACCCACTAAACTAATAAATCACTATTTTAATTAACTTAAATGAATTATTTCCCCTAGTCAAAAAATTCCAACCTCAATACCATAGGCTTAGTTGAAATTTTTGATTATTAAGTCATGCTATTTTTAGATTTTTTGAGCTTATTTTAGATATTTTATCATTCAGCTAAAACTAGGTTACTATTCATCAAGACGCTGCATTTCAAACTTCTTTTACTTATTTAACCACTTATATTACCTCTAAATAACTCCCAAATTTCACCACAGTATCTTTTAATTAATGCTTATTTTTGGTACAATAAGCCTAACATGGCTTGAGTGGTACTATTCACAGCTCAATGTTACTATTTATTGAGATCAAGTACCGAACCTCATTCTTTTCACACTTTTGCATTCCTTTCATGTTATTTTCATGTTTTTCTCTCTTAAATACATGTTCCTCCTTTTAATGAGCCCTAATTCACCATTTTTCAAAATTGCCCCTAAGAATTTAGAAAATAACTATTACATCCCTCAATGGATTTTCACTTTGCTATTCATACCAGCTAACTCTACTCAATCCATACATTAATTTTATTCCCCGTAGTTTTCATTAATTCTCACTCTATGTGTGGTTAAATTGGACCAAAAATCGGGGTATGACATAAAATGTAGTAAAAAGTCATTAGGATATTATTTTTATAATCCTTTAAAACAAAATGTGTTTATTTCAAAGCATGCTATCTTTTTAGTGAAAGACTTTCTTCTAAGAGAAGATATTAAGAGTAAAATTGAACTTGACAAAGTTCATAACCTACAAATTGAAGTAAAAAATGATGGAACCTTAATTTATTACTCATGCTAATAAAGTAATAGAAGAACCTATTGTAACACAACCTCCTATGAGGTCGACAAAAGTGTGTACTCTTCTTAAGAGATATGGATTTCTCTTAAGTGAATAGAAAAATGTATTGCTAATAGAAGGTAATGAGCTTAAAAGCTATGAAAAAGTTTTAAAGAGTTCAAAATCTAAATTATTTGATAAGGCTATAAAATCTAAAATAGATTCCATATATGACAACCAAGTATGGACTTTGGTTAATCCATCTAAAGGGATAAAACCAATAAGGTGAAAATGGATATTTATAAAGAAAACTAACATGGAAGGTAATGTGATTACATATAAAGCTTACATTATGGTAAAAGGATATCGTCAAAGATAAGGAATTAATTTTGATGAGACCTTTTCTCCTTTGTCCATGCTAAAATCCATTAGGATTTTACTTGCGATAGTCACTCATTATGATTATAAGATTTGGTAAATAGATGTAAAAATAGCTTTCCTTAATAGGAACAAAGTTAAGGAATTGTATATGATTGAACTTAATGGTTTTGCATCTAATGATAGCAATAAAGTAAGCAAGCTTTAAAAGTCCATTTTATAGATTAAAGCAAGCATTATGAGCTAGAACATCTGCTTTGATGAAACAATCAAAGAGTTTAGTTTTTATCAAAATTTAGATGAACAATGTGTTAACAAGAAGGTCAGTGAGAGTGCATTTATTTTCCTTGTGTTATATGTAGGTGACATATTACTCATAGGAAATAATGTCTTTATCCTTCAATCTATAAAATATGGATATCTACATGATTCTCTATGAAAGACCTTAGAGAAGCAACTTATATTCTAGACTTTAGGATCTATAGAGATAAATCCAAAAGATTGCTAGATCTTTCACAGTCTATATACATAGATAAAATGCTAAATAGGTTTAGCATGAATCTCTCAAAGAAGTGTAATCTTCTTGTGACTCATGGGAAATTTCTTTCTAAAGCTATATGTCTTACAACACATAAGTAGAGAGAATGCATGGGTAAAATACCATATGCTTCGGCTATTAAATCTATTATGAATGCTATGTTACGTACATAACCCAATGTATCATATGCTCTGAGTGTCAAGAGTAGATTCCAATCTAATCTTGGAGAGGAACATTGGGTGGCTGTCAAGAATATCCTTAAATACTTAAGAAGTACTAAGGATATGTTCTTAATTTATGGAGAAAGAACTTAATAGTACATGGATATACTAATACTAGTTTCCAGTCCAATAATGACAACTATAAGTCTTAATTAGGGTATGTCTTCACATTTGGTGGTGCTACAATTAGCTAAAAGAGTTTCAAGCAAAATACAACTATAGATTTAATGACCGAAGCCTAGTATATTACAGCTTCTAATGTAGCAAAAGAAGTAGTATGGATTAAAAAGTTCATTAATGAGTAAGGAATGGTCCCTAGTAATGTTAATCTAATACTTCTATATTGTGACAATAATGGATCTATTGCATAATCAAGGGAACCACAATTTCATTAATGAACCAAGCATGTGCTTCAGCACTACCATTTGATTAGAGAGATCATAAGTAAAAATGATGTAAAGATAAAAAGGATACCCAGTAATTAAAATGTGCCTAATCTACTCACTAAAGCACTATTATAGAAAAAGTTTGATTGCCATGTAAATACCATAGGGATTATATATAAAGGTGTTTAACTCTAATATAAGTGGGAGATTATTAGATATGTGTGCCCTATAAACAATCATTAAGGGTTGTTCTTATGTATATGACATTTATTTATCATTATTTGTTATACAGTAATCAAGAATCACTGCATTCATTTATTTGTCTATAATTTAAACTAATTAATAAACTCCTTTGAATAAAATGCATAGTGTAAAGGAAATTAGGAAGAGTTCATGATTTGATATTCTTATTACATGCAAATGTGTTTATATGTAAAATATCCCTAGTTGAATTATTGACAAAATAAGGCATTGTCAATGCAGTTAAGACTATCACATGTTATATTTCTTGACTAGGTCAGGCAATTGTTCTCACAAGTTGTAAACATGAGTTTTCTAAAATTAACATGTGGATATTTCTTTGTAAAAGGAGTTCATTAGAGACCTAGCTATGAGATCATCACATGGATACTTAACTTAGGTTAGTTATTTAACCTTATCATGGTAGTTGTGCAAATATCCTTTAACTTCAAATCATTAAGTATAATAAAGTGTGAAGTATAACACTATTCTTTGACATAGTAGCTTATTCCTCAATAAGAGGCATTCATAGCATAATGATTAGGTGTAGTGTGAAGTATTCAAAGATAGTTGCATGGTCAATAAAGGGTTCACTATCCTAAATTAATGTAGGGGAATTTATTTCACCAATCTTTACACATGACTTTGTTTAGGAGTCTCTAGCTAAAGCAGTATGCATATATGAATGAGATTCACTTATACATTAGAAGAACAAATGTTTAAAGTACAAGATCTAACATAATTAAGGCATTATATGTACATTAAATCTAGCATTGAGTTGACATAAGGTCATACTCAAACCTGATGAAATAAAGTATCATAAAAGGATGAATTACATAGTAACTAGATATAAAAGGGTATAAGTCGAAAACCACTAACTTTTTGACAACTTGGGTAGTCATCATGCATGACTAGGTGCCTCTCATGATTTGCACAAAATTAATTTATTAGTTAAAATAAATAGTGATTTAAAATGCTTTAAATCATAGAATCCTAATCAATGAGGATTCTAATTCATTTTGTGCAACTAAGTTAACCTAATAGGTCACTCACACAAGGGAAAAGGGCACTACTATAAAATGACAAGTATTTAGATGACATGAGATGTCATTTGAGGTTAAAGAAACAAAAAAAATAAATTTAATATGGGTTCACTTGAACCAAGTCCAATGCACATAAGATAGCAAAAAGGTTTGATTTGATGAATTTAGTGATATCAAGTGGTTAGACAAATCTAGTTGAACAAATTCAGTCAAGAGCAATTAGATCTGCACCTTAGGGTTTTTAAAAGAACTAAATGGATCCTATGAAAAGCCAATGAGGATTTTGGCTTTTATACTTGAATCTTCCTACACATAAAAAGTAGAAAGAGTTTTTACTCACCTTTCTTCTTCTCCTACTTTAGCAATTTTATTCTACTAATCTCTAAATATTATTTTAACTTCATTAATCACCTTAGAGGTGTTTGTAATTACCTTTTCTCATATGGACTATGTTAAAGGCATTCCAATTGGAGTGTTATGGTTTACGACAACCCCACACAAAGTCATTTGCACATAAGAGGAAAAATCAAAGAAAAGGTAATTTTAAATGCTTATTAATTGTTATTTAATCATGTCTAATGTGATTGATCCATGCTAGAGGTTTAAAATTTTAAATTTCCACTATGCTTATTGTAATTTATATTTTTAAAATAAACACTATAGGCACTAGATATATTATATGTACATTCAAACACTTATATATCTCATATACATCCATTATATAAATTGACAAGACTGTTCTTGTCTTACAATCACCTTTCATAATAATCTTGTTTATATTGGTTTTCTTAAGATGTAAATAATGAAAATTTTCAAATTTTTGAGAAAACCATATGATGACAATGGATCTAAAAGATTCAATATACAAAAATAACAAATAAATTAGCAGCATTTAAAGTATTTAATGTTATTTACTGAACCTTAAATCCTTTTCTTTTACTTTTCTTACTGTGTTGTCGAGAGCCATAGTGACCCACTCTAGAAAGACCTCTAAGGTATCCATGAAAGAGGTACAGGAGAAGGGCAACATGAATCACTAGGTGCTAGTAAGTAATTCACATGAATGAAAAAAAAAAAAGAAAGGATTTCTTATAAAGTGTGGTGGCTTATTCTATGCACGTAAGCTAAGGTTTCTATGTGTGTAGAGGTTAATCAATTTAGGGTCTATTTATATTATTTTAAAACCTTTATAAGTTAGATTTTAAGTGGTAAAATTTGATCTAATTCGGCCCATGATAGCCCATGAATTGGATTCCTTTCAGACTTATGCATATAAGCCTAAAAGTGGGCTTATATGCATTTTGCATAAAGCACACATAGGCTAATCTTATATGGCTCAACAAAGCCCTATATTTGATCAGCTCATGGTATGATTCAAAGCCCTATTAACCCTTATAAGGTCCATAAAATTTAGACCTAAATAGCACCACCAATTGCGCTTAATGAGTCCTAATTTTTAAAACCCTATTTTCTAGTCTTCTACACTTCAATTGGGCTTTAAGCCCAATTACTTGCCTTTTCTTTTTAATTCATCTTTTAATGATATCTCATATCATTAAACTACACAAACTCTTTGAATCTCCTTATACTTATTTTTGTGTGTGACCCTATGGTTTTCTAAAGCACATTGACAATATAGAGTAAACTAAAGTCCTAATACAACTAGAACTCTTACGGTTCAATCCAATTAAGCCCATAATTAATTCCTAATTAATGATTTACCTATGTACAAGTCTTGAGATGTGTCTAGCCACACATTAAGACTACCCAAGTGTCAAAAATTCAAGTGACTTAACTTAACCCTTTCATATGTAGTTACCATGTAATTCATCTTTTCACCATACTTTATCTCATTTAGGTTTGAGCATAGACATGTGTCAACTCAATGCTTAATTAAGTATGCCTAGTTAAACCCTTAACATGTTAGTTCTAATATTTGTATCTTTCTAAAGTGCCTACTTGCATTTCACTTTAGATAAAGACTCCTAAAATAAAGGCATATTAGAATAATGAGATAAACTCCCCATTATAATCTGAGGTGGTAAATCCTCTATTGATCACTCAACTATCTTCAAGTATCTTTACCTATACCTAACCACTTATCTATGTATACATCATAGTGATGTAAAAGCACCGGAGTCAAAGTATAGTTCTTGATACTTAAGATAACCTTAGTGATCTCAAGTTAGAAGATACTTATACAAATAATATGATGAGATAGTTTCACTAACATAGATTAAGTATCCGTATGAACTTGTCATATTAGGCCTCTAGTGGACTTGTTTCCCAAATAACTATACACATGTTAACTCTAAGCATTACATGCTTATAGCTTGTGAGAACTACTATTTGATAAAGTCAAAGAGTATAGCGTGTGCTAGTTTATCCATATTAACAATGTCCTATCTTTTTAATGCTATGACTAGGGATAGTTTTGGTATTTCACTTTGCATGCAATAAAAATCTCATGTCATGAACTCTTAATGATTTCTTTTGTACTGTGAAAGGATACCAAGGACTTTATTACATAGTTTAAGATTATATCAAATAAATGAATTAACATAAGCACTAATATAATAAAGAATGCCTTTTATGAATGTTTAAATATACATAAAATATCCATATTATTATGCTCTAAGGCATGCAACTAACAATCTTTCACTTGCATTAGAGCTAATCACCAATGTATCTAGTACCTATATTATTT
>CANXYI010002123.1:0-27108 GCA_948208565.1 Hura crepitans
ATTTAAATAAAATAAATAATTACAAAAAAAAAAGAAGTGGCTTGGGGAAATGATCAACCTTACATTTGTCATTTCATGTTTAATCTCCACCATTGAAGTATGCACACATATATAGGGATTTAATACAAAAAAAAATTAAAAAGAAAAGATGATCATCTTCCTCTCACCTCCCTTAGGCTAAAAATGTCTCTTCCCCTCTTACCTCAAATTTTCTTGATATCCTTCATTAAATCCTAAAGAGTTATGCTAGATTAAAAGCTCTTTTTATCCACTCTATTAGCTCTCTTAAGGTTACATGAAAGAAGCACGTATTTAGAGGAAAAAGATGAAGGAAAGTCATGGATACAAAATCATTAGAAATAAGTAATTTATCTTTCAATTCTAACAATGGTTATGGATTATTTAGAATTCTTTAGTGCACATGTAAGAGTTAAATTTAGGATTTTGTGAATAATAATATTTCTGATGAATTTTATGAAAGGAAACTATTATGCAATTAAATGAAGATAGAGAATTGATTATGGAGAGAAGGAGATAGAGATGAATTGAAAGATATTAAGAGGGGTTTTAATGGAGTAAATCACACAAAAGAGGTATGTGGACTCTAACTATGAATTATTTATATGTATGTAGTATGTGAAAAATGATATTACATGTTTTAGAAATTTGCACAAGGTAGATGAATTAGACTTAAAATAAGAAGTATAAAAGTGAGAAATGATGAAAAGAAATTAGAATTTATAATATCCTCATAATCTAAATTTATAAAGTGAATAAAAAAAAAGTATGATGAACCATAAATAGCAATTAGTTTATTTAGCATAAATTAGTATCTAGGGTTGTTTAATTGGTACAAACATGAAATTAAATATTTATATCTAAGGATTGGAAAAATTCAAAATTTCCATATAAGGTTGGTTAATGAGTATGTAATAGTATGAAAGGAATATTAAATGGTTATTTGGATCCTTGATTGTATTATAGGAAAATATAAAGAGAATTCAAGGAAATTCGAATAAATGTCCTAGTGTGATCTAATAGTAAGGGCCTAGTTTATTATTAACATGATAAGAAATAAAAAGAATTTGGATACTTAGTAAGATAAATAAATTTAACTTAGAGTTTTATGAATGTATAGAGAAATGTATATGAAATTAATAAATTCATTACTTGAACATAAAGAGAGGAAGGTTTATCAATTTAGATAAATTAACTAATTGAATAATGACAAGGTGTAAAATATGTAATTGACTCATTAAGAATAATTTATGTGAATATATTATGTTTTTAACTTTCATATTTCAAATCAATTGAATATATTGATGCGTTATAAATGAAATTTGACCTAAATTAATATAAGTAGGTATATTGGAATATATGAAAATACATTTAGAGACATAGAATTCTAAATGGACTGAAAATATAAAATACTTTGTAACATAGAATATATGATGGTTAGATGAACAATTAGGTGATTAAAAGTCATAACAGATGCTAAAAACTAGATTAATTAGTAATCAATGAAATTAAATTAAAATGCTTGAAATTTTAGATATAAGTCAAATTTAGCCATAAAAGTCATTGAATTATAGTAAGAAAAAACATGGAATAGAATAAATGTGTGATTAAAAATAAAAGTAAAGAATGAAAAGAGGAAATAGAAAAGGGTTGAATATAACATTATTGAATTAGTTATAAGAATTTGCGAATAGGTGTGTTTTAAAGGTTATGCAACTTGATTTGTAACATGTAATGTTTATGAATTAATTGTATTTCTCTATGAAATTTTTATATGCAAATTTATCCTCTTTCTTTTTATGTATATATGCTCGATAGTTGATAAAATTAGTAAGATTACTTAGAGACTAAGAATTTAATTAAACCTATAAGTTAATATACAAAGAGTAAGTGAATAACTATCATGGATCATTATAAACTTATATGAATGTATCTCTATAAAATAGCTTAATAAAAAATGTAATTATACATATTGCCCCGATATCCTACACAATCATACGGCCTAAGATAGGTTAATTGATCAACTAGGGAACCACCACTAAAACTATAGCCTACCATATAGCACTTTGATGCCCATCTTTTGCATTTTAATGCTTACCATTTTACTTCGGTGCCTATAATTAGTACGAGGAGTGCTAGTCCCATGCCTATTATATGGACATTTTTATGTCATACATGTTTATATGTCATGTTATCCTAGTATGGATAATTATTATAAGATTATTAAGGGCAAAAAGTAGCATAAAAAGATATCAGATAGTTAATAAAGATACAAAAAGTAAAACTTACACAGATAGAATAAATAAAAGGGAAATTACAGTGCTTAAGCTTAAATAGTGGTATTATATGGAATAAAATTGTTATGAATAGATTAAGTTAAACTTACATAATTATTATAAAGATGATAACATGATTAACATATCACAGTTTAAACTTTTACATGAATAAAGTTATAATTGAATTATGAATAGTAATGTTACCTAATAACACAGTATGAATAAACTAATTAATAATTATTTATATATGTAACTATGAACAAGGAACAAAAGATATAGATTATAGTCACATGAAATGAACATAAATAAGAATTAATATAAAACTATAGGCTTTATATGAGAGATAAAAGTAAAAAAAAAATCAAAAATTACTAGGTGTAACTTGAAAGGGGTTTATATAGAATAAGTATTGAAAAGTAAATAAGTAAAATCTATATAAGATGTCATAGAAGGAACATTAGTAGAAGAGTTTATTGGATAAAGTTCTAAATGTAGGAAATTACAATAAAAATCACATGAGAATACAATATGCAACTATAATACATGTACGTGTAGTTGTTAACATGTACACAAGACACTATGAGAGAAAGATAAATATTTATCTATGTAACTTAAATAGTTAGCTAACAATAATTTGAGAATGATATATAATATGTTACTAAAGTATATGTATACATATAGAAAACATAAGACTAGAAAACAAGTCTATAAAAAGGATATGTTAATTAAATAGATTGTGTTACACTTACCCTTTTCAAATTCTAAGTTAGAGGAATCATCTTAAATATTTTTAGAGGTTTACTCTCCCTGATTTCATTGATACAATAAGGAAAATCCAAAAGTTTAGAAAATACAATCCATGAAAATACAATAATACATAAAGAATAATAAAATAACCATGACAAAATTTGTTCTAGCCATCTAAATCACATCAGTTCAAACCTTAAAGACTATGTTTTAGGTCTATATAGACCTAGTTAGGTCATGTTCATAGCTTAAGTCTACACATCTCAATAACACTGTTAGATCAATAGAATATGGTCTATGCAGATCGATGTCTGTGTGGACCTAAATCACACACATAATAATAATAATAATAATATCATGTCAATACAAATATATTGATGAAATTAAATAAACCATTCATCTTGCAAACATAAACATTCAATTATCATAAAGACTAACTAATGAACTATGTCCGCATATAACTTTGCCTTAAGCAAAGTTGGTTCATGCAGAATAAACTCTTAATCCAGAGGCACTTATTAGTTATGAAAAGAATGAATACACAAGATAAATACTACAAAATGATAGGAGTCACAAAATTAAGAAGATCTACTCCTTTAATTGATTTTAGGATTCTTAATTATTACCTAATTACCTTAATTGGTTCATTGAAGATCATTGACCTTAATGAAAATATCAAAATTAATATGAGAGCCTTATAATTACCTAATTAAGTCTCCTAAACTAGAAACCAAAAGCTAGGTTTTGAAAGGAAAAATAAGCTTTATTGAGGTTTAAGACTGGCAGAATTGCTTCCACAAGCTCTAAATGCTAAAGAATCCTTTTCTAGGTAAAATGTGTTATATTTATAGTGAGAATTAGGGCTAATCCCATTTATAATTAGATTTAATTTAGGAAATTTTATCAAATTAGGAAGTAGAAACCAAATAAAAAGTTTCAAAATTTAAAAGCTTTCCAAAAGAAAGCCTATATAAACCTCATTAGATTAGGTTAATGTTCATGTGGGCTAGCATGTGAGAAAGTCCATATAGACTTTAGTTCTCTCATATTAAGTTCTCTCATCATGAGCTCTAACCTAAAGCCTGTGTACTTGATATGAGTCTACATGGAAATCCATCCATGTAGACTTTAGGTATCCACATAGGTGTAGATACCTAAGGCTAATTCCACCCATATGGATTATTGGTTTTCATGGCTTCATGGCCATAGACCCAAAACATGATAAAGGCTACAGTTAATTTGAAAAAAAAGCAAAATAAGAAATAAGTAATAGAAATTTACCATTTTATTTAAAAGCTTGATTTACCTCACTTTCAACTCACCACAGTGTTACAAAGTACAGTGATCCTCTTCTAGAACAGCTTTTAGGTATCCATAGTAGAATAGAAAGACAAGGACATAAGAAGATGTTACAAAGAAAAAGAAAAGGCATAAAGGCTAGTAGTGCTTAATGTTTGAAGAAGGGAATAGAAAAATGTTTACAATTTTCTTTTTGTAAACTCTATTGTAGCTTACTCTTAAAGGGGAATTCAAACCCCTTTTAATTACTAGATTAGGATAGATATATGGGCCTTTTAACTCTTAAAATGTTAACTAAAAGCTAGGCTTTAAATAAAATAAATAAAGGCATAAATTTGCTTTTAGGGTTATAAAGCCAAAAATAAGGTTTTAAATGCTAGCTTTGGGCCCTTTTCTAAACCAGCGATATCTCATGCCATTAAATATTTTGTAATTTTACCTTATCTTTAAATTTTATTGGTGTGTAACCTTATGAGTTTTTAAAGCATATTAGCAATACATATTGAATCAGAGTTCTACTTGGATTGGGATTCTACGATTTAATCTCATTAAATCATTATTAATTCTCAATTACTAAATTCACTTTAGTGTGAGTTAAGAGAGACATCTAGCCATGCATCATGACTACCCAAGTTTTGGAAAATTAGTGGTTTGACTTAACCCTTCCTAATTCAATTACCATGCAATTAACTCATTTCACTACTCTTTATCTCATTTAAGTTTGAGAATGGACTTGTGTCAACTTATTTCTTAATTAAGCAAGTCTAAACAAGCCTTGAATATGTTTGTTCTAATAAATACATCTTTATTACAAAAATACCCCTATGAATCTCATTCACATATGCATTTCACTTTCACTAAAGTTTCCCAAATAAAGATAGCATACTAAAATTGTGAGATAAGTTTCCCACTTTAATCTAAGGTGGTGAGTCCACTATTTATAACTCAACTATCTTCAAGTATCTTATGTTATATCCTATCTCTTAGCTATATATACCTCATAATGAAGTAAAAGCAATAAAGTTAAAATATAGCACTTGATAGTTAAGATACCTTAGCGATCTTAAGTTTAAAGATACTTACACCACTTATATGATTAGATGCATTCACTAACATAGATTAAGTATCCATTTGAAGATCTTATATTGGGTCTTTAATAAACTTGCTTCCTAAGCAAGCATCTATATGTTAACTCTAAGCATCAATATGCTTACAGCTTGTGAAAAGTACTGTTTGATCTAGTTAAAGAGTATAACATATGTTGGTCTATCCATATTAACAATGTCTAATCTTGTTAATACTATGACTAGGGATAATTTAGGTATTATTACAATGGCATGCAATAAAAATCTCACATAATTAACTCTTCATGGTTTCCTTTACACTGTGATTATATACCAATGACTTTATTATATAGTTTAGGACAATCAAGCAAATAATAAATGTAAGCACCAAGTAATAAAGAAAATTGTCTTTCACTAATAAATAATGTCTTTATTACATATGTTTTCTAGGTATACAATTAATAATCTATTATTTACACTAGGGGCAATCACACATGTACTTAATATCCATGGTATTTACATGCTAATCAAACTTATTTTGAGATAATATTTTAGTGAAAAGATTAGCTATAATTTGTCTATGGGAACTTTCTCATTCTTCACATCCTATCTACTAATAATATCCCTAATCACATTGTAGTGCCTGAGAACATGCTTGGATCATTGATAAAACCATAATTCATTCTCTTATGTAATGGCTCTTTTATGATCACAATATAAATGTATCATATCAATAATGTTAGGGATTGCTCTAAGTTCAAAAATGAACTTAATCCAAATTGCTTCCTTAGTTGCATCAAAAGTTGTAATGTATTCAACTTTAGTTGCAAAGTCTATAGTTGTATCTTACTTGGAACTTTTTCAAATAATTACACCTCTTCTTAATATAAACACCTAACTAGATTAAGACTTACAATCATCTTTATTGGACTGAAAATTGGCATCATTATACTTGCTTACCTATAAGTCTCCTTCTTTATATATTAAGAATAAATCCTTAGTCCTTCTTAAGTACTTAAGGATGTCCTTAATAGCCACCTAATGCTCTTCTCTATAATTTGATTAAAATCTACTCATGACATAGAGTATATGATACATCAAGTTTACTACATAACATAACATGCATGATGGATCTTATAACATATGCATTTGGGATCCTACTTATGCATTCTCTCTCCTTTTATGTATTAGGACATAGATTTAGAAAGGAATTTCTCATGTACCATAGGAATAAATATTTCTTTCAGAGATCCATGTAAAACCTCTTTTACATCTTTTCTATTTATGTAAACTGTGAAAAATAAAGCTACTTTTTTAAAATCTATCTCTATAAATCCTAATCCCTCATGTGTAGGTCACTTCTCTAAGGTCTTTCATGGAGAATTGCTTACTCAACCAAATCTTTAATTGACTAAAGGAGAGACATAATTCCTACAAGGAACATGTCATCCACATACAACACAAGGAAAATAACAATACTTCCATTAACCTTCTTATATTTAATTGGTTCATTCATGTTTTGTGAGAAACCAAACTCTTTGATTATCTTATTAAAATGGATGTTTCAACCTTTATATGCTTGCTTTAATTCATAAATGGATCTTTGAAGCTTGCATACTTAATTGCCATTTTGGGATGTGAAACCATCAAGCTGTTTCATATATACATCCTCTGGTAGATTTCCATTAAGGAAAGTTATCTTTACATCCATTTTCCATATCTCATAATTATAATGAGTGGCAATAGAAAGCAAAATCCATATGAATTTAAGCATATCCATTAGAGAAAAGATCTCATCAAAGTTTATTGTTCGCCTTTGATGATATCCTTTTGTAACATGGCATGCCTTATAGGTAATCATATTACCTTCCATGTTAGTTTTTTTTCTTAAAAATCCATTTGCACCCAATGGGTTTTATTCTTTCAAGTGGATTAACCAAGGTCCAAACTTGGTTTTCATGCATAAAATCCATCTCGAATTTCATAGCCTTAAGCTATAGATCTGAGTATGAACTTTTCAGAACTACCTTATACCTTGTAAACCTTTTATCTTTTACTATAGTCATGTCCTTATTCTCATCTGGAAGAAATCCATATCTCATAAGAATAGTACCAACTCTAGTAGAATGTCTAAGAGTTTGTGTTATAATAAGCTCTTTTATTACCTTATCAGCATAGATAATAGGCTTAGCATTAGGTGGTTGATTTGCTTCACTTTGTGGGTCTTGAACTTTATTAATTTCAATTTTACTCTCATTGTTTTCCTTTAGAATAAACTCTATATCCAAAAAGATAGAATGCTTTGAAACAAATACCTTTTGTTCTAAAGGATTATAGAAATAATGTTCTAAAGACTTTTTGGGATACCCCATAAAAAAGCATTTATCAAACGTAGCCTCTAACTTGTCTGATACTATTCTTTTCATAAAGGCTAGACAGCCCCACAACTTCATATATAAGAGAACCAATTTCTTATTATACCACATCTCAAATGGTGTAACATCAACCAGATTTGATGGGACTTTATTTAATGCATAAATAGCAATCTCTATTGCTTAACCCTAAAAAGATCTTGGTAAGTCTATGAGACTCATCATGGATCAAACCATGTCCAACAAGGTTTAATTCCTCCTTTCAGATACACTATTATGTCATAGTCTAATGGTCAAATCCATTAAGATAATATCTCATTATCTCTCAAATAACTCTAAAACTCTTGGCTTAAGTATTTGCAACCTTAATCTAATCAAAATATCTTAATACTCTTACCAAGCTATTCCTCCACTTGATTTTTAAATTATTTGAACATTTTGAAGTCCTTAGACTCATACTTCATCAAGTACAAATATCCATATCATAAATAATCATCAATGAAGGTAATAAAGTATAAGAAACATCAATTTGCATGTGTATTTATTAGACTAATACATCTGAATGTATAAGTTATAATACTTCATTTACATATTTACCTATTCCACTAAAAGGTGTCTTAATCATCGTGCCTAATAAATAAGACTAACATGTTTCATATGATTAATGATTGAATGATCCTAAGCTACCTAACTTATGTAGCTTAGACATATATGTCTCATTTATATGCCTAAGATGACAATGCCATAAAGAGGATAACTTTAAGTAATCTGATTTAAGTCTCTTGGTATTTATGTTATGCATTTCTTTATCATCGTCAAAGATATATATTCTATTAACATTTGAACCTGAATAATAAAATATACCAAACAAGCAAATATAACAACACTTATTCTTGTTAATAGAAATTTCAAATCCTTGTTCAACAAGACAAGAAATTGAAATAATATTTGTAGATATTGATGGAACATAATAACAATCATTGAGTTCTAATACAAGTCCTAAAGGTAAATATAAATGATATGTTCCTATCGCTAATGTAACAACTCTTACTCCATTTGCCATGCATAGGTCCACATCACCCTTGCTCACCTTTCTATTACCCCTAAATCCCTCCAAATTAGAAACCAAGTGAGAACTACAATTGATATCTAACACCCATGATTAGTTATCCAAAATAGTACTAGTATTTATTTTCAATCACATAAGTACCTAAAATGGAAGGATTGCCATACTTCTCTTTCTTTTGAGATTCCAAAAATGCCTTACAATTTTGCTTCTAATGCCTAGTTATTGCATAGTGGAAGTAGGTGTCTTTTGAGGTAGTCTCCTTAGTGATAATATAGGAATAGCAACAAACTATTTACCTTTCTTCTTTACACCACTTTAGGCACCATCTATCCTTTTTCTTCTTATTCCTATATTTCTTCCACTTTGAACAAGGAAAAGAGCTTATGACCATTATCACCTTAGAGTTCTACTTCTTAACAAACTTTATAATAATCTTGAGCATATTGATAAGCTCAGGATTATTGTGGTTAACTTATTCATCTCATTATTTGTTACGAGTATGCCTTAGAGCACATGCATAACACGGACATATTCATGTCCATTTAAACATTATCTACTAATGATTTTGGCATTTCTTCATTATATAGTTATAGATTTAAAATACCAGGGATGAGGTAGTTGTGTTAAGATTTGCCACTTGGCTTTACACTGGGACCACTAATCTTTTACCTAAGAAAGGTTTGAAACCATATCTTATTTTTGCCCAAATAATATATACCTTCTTTTACATTCTAACATTATACCATGTAAATAAGAAAAATAGTTAAAATTATACATATCACCTTTGTACACAAGGAAAAGTAAATTGTAGTAATTAAAAAATATAATAATACATTATACATCCTAAATAGGATCATTCAATGATCATACATATGACTTAATAATTACCTATAACTCCATAGGAATTAGTAGTAATTTCCCAACACCCATTTAAGAGATTGGCCTTTATTAAAATACATTTAGTTCTGACTTTTATTAAGGAAAACCATAACCATTTTACTATGAAAACACCAATTAATTATCTAAAAAAGTCTTTGATGTGAGTTTAAGTTTAATGTATAAAATAAGTTAAATAAACTACTTATTACAACTTAAGATAAATAAAAGAAATAAAATGTGCAAAACCAAAACAAATATGTATAAAATAAATAATTGGCTCTGCCTTTGCATCATTAAGTCCATATAGACTATATAAGCCATCCAAGTTGGCCTATGCAAACTTCATATGTGCTCAGAATAAGTCTGTATAGACTTCTTTTGTAATATAAATAATCAAACTTATACAACCCAAATAAAGCAATTAGTAATACAAATAGAGGTCCATTAAGACCTAATAATAGTACAAAATGAGATAATGACAACACTTATTAAGGATGCACATATAGATATGAACAATTATTGTCAAGAAGATGATGATTAAAATGACTAATGATGAAAAGAAACACATAAATGATTTTAACAAAACTAAATATGTACAAACTTTACATAAAACACATACATTTAAAATATATGTCTATGTGGACTACACTCATTGTGAAAGAGAGTCTGTACAAACTTAACATTAACTTTATAATGTAATTTACATGCATAATGAAGAACATAATATGTAAGATTCAGTAATGAGGACATTTTTTACATAAATACACATCAATGACATATTATAGTGGTTAATAGAGATGAAACATACATTATTAAACCATAAATAAGTGTTAAAATAGAATATAGAAGATGAACATAAATAGTATCGAACATTGGTCTATACAGACCTTATCTTATACACATATCCAAATAATAGGTCCACACAAATGTTAACCCTTATTAAAGTAAGTCCATATAGACTTAGTCGTCAGTTCTAAAACGTAAGTGCAATTACAATTTTTTTATGAATAATTAAAACATGAATAAAAAGATTTATAAGCTTTAACTAACTCTAATAATTGACATATGGATTACAATGTCAATTAATCATGGGAGATCCTCAATTAAGAAAAATAAAAAAATAATGAAAAATAACAAGAAAGGTGGCCTTCAATCTTACCTTAATTAATGCTCCAAGTAATAAGACAAAAGTTAGGATTTTTAGAATAATAATTTTTAGTGAGGGCTTAAGGACTAAAGCAAATCCCGCGATAGAGTTTTCTCTGTTAACTCTTGATAATTGGTTATTATGAAATATGTTGATGAAAGGGTTATTTATAGGGTCTTATGAAGGTTCTCCCATTTAGATAATGGGGACTCTAATCATATTAGAAATCAAACTATTGAGTTTCTAAAAGCCTATTAGAACAAGATCCATGCAGACCTTATTTTATGGATGGAAATCCATACAGACCATGGGTTTTGGTGGTTCAGGCAAACCATGAGCCATAGGTTTAGTTTGTTTAGATTAGTTATATGTTAGACTATATAAACCTTGGGCTAATAATTTTGCATACGCTTATTACTATTGGTTCATACAAACTAGTGTTTCTGATTATTTGCCTTGTTGCTTAGGCTTTTAAAAAATCAATCAATCCATACCAAGGGCCTTCACCCCTGTACCCTCATCAAAATTAATGCCGGGCTTCAGGCTTAGACCTATTGGCTAAGCCCTCCGCTACCAACGCATATCCCTATTTTTCCTCTAATTTATGTCACATTGGAAGCTTTTCAAGTCGATTTAAAGTCTAAATACAAAGGAAATTCAAAACCTAAAATCTAGTTGTTTATAGTTGCCTCCACTTTGGTGTGTGTTGTGAAATGCTAATGTAATAGTACACATCAGAGTATGAGACTTAATAATGTCCTTAAAGTTTTATTTGCTTTTATTGTATTGCCTTTTCATAATTTAGCTTACCATTTCATGTTTACATGATACAACTTGTTATCTCACATTTCTATAATCAAACTTATTACACATCTTTGCATCTTAACATTCACACCTCTTGGTAGCTTGGTGTTTGCACTTCTTGGATGCTTAGCATTCACACCTTTTACCAACTTGGCATTTCTTTTGTATATTAAAGGGAATATTGGTAGTTTGTTATGCATGGTTAATGTGCATGGAAGATGCATGTTTTTATGCATGAAAAATGTGTTGGTAATTTAAAAAATGCATGTTTTCATGCTGAGAAAAAGGGATAATGCATGTTTTCATACATGGATTAACTTAACAAAAAAATGCATGGATGTATAAATGTATTAAAAATTATGAACAATGCATGTTTTTCATGTATAAAGGTATTGAAAAATGATGGATAATGCATGCTTTTCATGCATGAAAAAATGTATAAATAAATGTTGCATGTTTTAATGTAAAGGATTAATACATGGAAAACATGAAGATGAATGATGCATGTTTTCATGCATGAAAACAATGAATTAATGAATGGCACATGTATTCATGCATGGAAAATGGATTAATGCATGGAAAATGCAAAGATAAATAATGCATTTTTTTCATGTATAAAAAAAATGTAGAGATAAATGATGCATATTTTCATACATAGAAAACATAAAGATAAATGATACATGCTTTCATACATGAAAGAAGTATTGATGCCTGATACAGGAAAGTATTGATGCATGATGCTTGATTCATGCATGGAAAGTAAGGGCATTAAAGAATGATGTATGTTTTCATGCATAGAGAAAAGGGATGTTTACATATTTAAATGTTTATAATGTGAAAAATGATGTGTTATGTATGAACTGATACATATCTTGCTAAATGGATGTGAGCTAATACATGTTTATACATATTAAATAGATATGAAATGTATGCATACCTAATAAATGAATATACGTGTACATGTTTGCACTTAATTTTCTTTAGATGAATGCATGAATTTTAGTGATACTAATGCATATGTGTACATAATTTTTTACATGGATGTGTGATGAATGTGATGCCTGACTGTGGTGAGATACATTTTTATTCCTAATGAATGAATATGACTTTGTGCATTATGAATGAATGTAAATGAAGTGGTGTATATATGCATCGATGTATATGCTTTTGCCTAATTTCTTCTTAGACAAATGAATAGTGAATCTAACTCCATTTTTTTATATGGATATATGAATGTATCTTTCCCTAGATGAATGAATGATGAAGGTCACCCTTCCTAGATAAATGAAAAATGAATGGTTATTTTCCTAGATGAATGTATAAAAGGACATACATGTTCAATTCTTCCTAAATGTATGTATAAGCAAATATATGTCTACCTTATATGGATCTAATGTATGAGCTAATGCAATTTCAAACATAAGGTTTTGCTACTAAAATCACCCTTCCCTTAGACTCGTCATAAGAAAAACCTGAGTACAAAAAAAAGT
The DNA here is from genome assembly GCA_948208565.1 of Hura crepitans. Classification (NCBI taxonomy): domain Eukaryota; kingdom Viridiplantae; phylum Streptophyta; class Magnoliopsida; order Malpighiales; family Euphorbiaceae; genus Hura; species Hura crepitans. Next base: position 13,166 of record CANXYI010002123.1, read on the forward strand.
AGGTTAGGGTTGTGGTGATGTGAAGGTTAAAAAATGAAATGAAGATGAAGGTGTAAAGAAGTAGGTTGAGTTAGAGTGATGAATATGCTAAGGAATGAAATGTGCCATGAAGGTCAAGCGATTGAGAATTTATGCATATATGGTTGAAGAATGAATGCTCATGTTGACCAAATGATAAAGTATACAAATGTAAGAGATTGCATAGAATGGTACCCTTGTTATTAATTGGTCTAAAGATTTTTCAACTAAATATTATCTCTTAACCTTTAACTTTTGCCTAGACTAACCTTTGCAAGTTTCTAATATAGTGAGATATGCTCTAATTTTTGCCTAGGCCACTTTTTGCTAGTTTTCAACCTAGCAAGCTTTTTTTATTCTCTTTTCTTTCTTTTTCTTTTCTTTCTCTTATGTTTATTTCTTTTTTTTAACTCTTTATATCTAGATTTGGTTAAGGTTTATTTGAAGTTCATAATGTTGTCTTGAATTAACTATATCTAAACTTACATCCTTTAGAATGGCTAGATATGTTTTAAAGCTCCTAGAATTCTTCAGTTTGTGAACTTAAAGTGATATTGTTTAAAGTTCATGAAATTCTTCTTGGCATGGCTTGAAGTGTCTAAAGTTCTTTTAGAAGGATGATTTGGAATGTCATAGGTTTGAAACATATGTTCTCCAGAGCTTAAGGCGGCTTCTTAAGTCTATAGTTAACTTATGTGGGAGCTAGCTTTATGCCCTTTAATATATTGAATCCTAGTGCTTTAGCTGCACATTGAATGTCATCCTTCTGACCTTTCCATGTAATGCATTAGTGATATCCCTATTATTAGCTAGTTTAGAGATTTTCTAACTAAATATTTTTTATCAAGTCTCCCTAATTTTTACCTAGGCTTATGCTCTTGGTTGATCAGCCTGGCAGAATTTATTTTGAATTGTGAATGAGGGCAACCATAGTTCAAGAATGAGAATATTTTGGTAAATTGAGACTTAAGATGTATTTTTTTTGTGGGCTTTCCTTTTTCAGAGTTCTAACTTTTTTGGAATTTGAACATGGATTTTTGTCTAAGAAGGAATTGAAAGGAAAAGTTTAAAAGGTTCATTGTTTAGAATAGTTCCTATGAGCTTTTAGGCTTAAAGAAAATAATTAGATTTTTACACTACACTTTTTGATTTTCTAGCTTTCAATGAGCAAGTGTACAACTAAATGTATTTTAACATCTTTCATAAGCATTCAACTAGATTTAGTTGTCCCTTAATTTATTTTCATTTTTCTTTCATCTTATATCTCACACTTAGGGATAATTTCTCATGCTTTACAAGGAAAGATCAAATCTTGTACGTAGAAATGGTAAGCCATTTTTCAAAAAATCACAAACTACTTATGATAGTGCATATGGATTAAGTTGATAAAAAGATAAAGCAAAACTATGTTTTATTAAACTTTAATTATTCGACAAAAAGAAATAATTAAGAAAGAAAATGAATGCTTTCTATCCTATTCTTATTTAATCCTTCCATATTCTTGATTGATGCGATCCCGCAATTAGACATTATTAGGTCTAGGATACAGACCAAAAGTCAGAAAGAGAGAAACTTGCTTTTAAGAGAATTAAAGAATGTTTGTAAGGTCCTGTGAGGGGCTATGTTCAGGAATAGGTATTGCACCACGATCTGTGAGGTCTTGAATGGCTCAATAAAGGGCTTTATAGTTGTTAGCCAAGTGGCCAGTCCTTTGGTCATAAGTATAGTATAAGTGGTGGCAATGGTTTGGTGGAAGTGATGTGGATTGATGCTTTAGTATTAACGGTTGAAGCATGTTCCTCTCCCTTAATTCCTTAAACATTATTGACAAGAGCCTATTTAGATATACAAATTTGTAGGGATGCTTGCTAGTTAAGTCCACGTCTGTTGGATTCTTCAGAATACCTTATTGTTAGGCCTCAGGCCTAAATTTCTCTTTGATCATCATTTCTATGAATCTTATAATTCTCTGTTCTAATACTGCCATTGCTTTGTTCATTATGCCTTTGGTCACAAATTGACTTTCTCTTTTAGTCTTGATTCTAGTTGCCATTTTGGTGGTAGAGGATGTTAAAATATAGAAGGGACTAAGTCTTTTCCTTTGAAAAGATTGAGTGAAAGGTAGTCTCTATAGTTAGTATGATATATGGTTACTATCTTTGTAGAATATATTTTCAAGCATTTGTGATGCTATACATGTCTAACTTATAGGGATAATTCTAACTATGCATGTTGTAATCTATGTATAATGCCTAGATGGTAGGTGTAAAATTAAAGGTTAGTGATAACTCTAATGTATGCATGTGATGTGTGCATTATGTGCCTAGACATAATACAAATACAATTGGATATGTGATGGATGAGGTTTTTATGCTAGGTTAATGAATGAATAAATGTCACATCTAAACTGGGTAAGATGATACAAAATGAAGTCTACATGGTAGGTGATGCATGGTAATGCCTAGGTATATCATGATAAGTGTATGTATGAGGTGAGTGTATGTGTGCTTGGCTATGGTACTGATGAATAATGCATGCTTAAGCCTAGGTAGTATACTAGAAAGTGTAAAGTTATAGGATAGTGTGGTATGTGATGCATGATGCATGTCATGATTCTAAGTGCACATTTATGCATGTATAACTTATGAAAACATTAAAATGTTGATTACCAGTACATATGTCCCTTAAATACCATCTATGCTTAGTTGATGCATGGATGAGGACCTATGTATGAAGCATGGATGGTGTAATCTATATGTATTCGATGTGTGTTATGCATGATTCCTAGTGATGCCTATTAATCATTAATATATCTTTTAGGAGAGAACTCAAACTAAAGTTAATTTGTTTTGCAAAATGTGCACCTCAAAGGAAGTTTTCACATTAGTGAACTCTCTTTTCCTTTTTTTTTGTATTAAAGTTAAGTGCATCAAGATAGGCATCTCAAAATAAGCAAATTCATCTCATTTTATTAAAAGAGAAGTAATTAAAGAGATTATAAAAGGTTCAAAGCTAAAAAAAGATCAATTAGTAGAGCTTTTATCTCTTAGATTGAGTATGTGCTCGACATTAATAAGATTTTAAATGGCATAACAGAGATTCTTACAATCATCTATGAGATTTTTTGTATTTTGGTGCTAAGCACAATATAAATCATGCCTATGTTTAGCTAAAAATGGCCCGTAAGAGGTTGGTATGGTAAGGGTTAAAGTTTGCATTCTTTTATGAGCTTGTTCAAGCACTAGGTCAAAGATCTAACCAACTTAGAGACGTGGCAAGTGTTAACAATGTTAACATCTGCAATTTCACTTGAGTTGTTATTGCCACCATCATTTCTAGCACCTTTATTATTTTTCAATCCTTTATTCTGAAAGCTATTTCCACATCAATGGCTATGTTTTTGAGCTATTCCTATATGATGATGCCTTTGGCAGTGAGTTCAACATTTATGTAATTATTGGCATTCTTGATGAACATTTAGATTTGGTCAATGTCCTCAGGTTTGTTCTTTATTTTCGGCACTTTGGCTCTCTATCGGTCTTAGTAATTAGAAAAAAAAAACTTATTAGATTTTTGATGTACTAGTTCCAGATCTTTAAAGGTCACTTCGATAGCTGCATTATTCAAGTATTATTTTTTAAATGCACGGGCTAAATCATCCTAGTCCACTTTCACTTTCTTTTCTAAGTTGTGGTACCAATCTAGAGCTTGTCCAATTAGAGACATGTTGAACAAGCTCACTATTTGTGCTTTTGAGAGATGGGTCAACCTCATAGCTATCATATATTACTTCAAATGATTCCTCAGCTAAGAAGTACAATCGAACTTGCCTAAATCCAGCATTTTGAATTTGTGTGGCATAATGTGTTCCGGCTACAAGCCGATGTCTTTGCCCACAGTCACTAAATGACTCATCGCCTACAATGTTTTCATTCAGCCTTTTGATGGGATTTTCTTCATTATATTTAGGTGGTGGAAACTTCTTATACTTGGGCTTAATAGGTGGAACCTCTTTATTAGAGACTTAATCATCCTCCTCATCACCCTTTTTCTTTCCTTGGTTAAGTAGTTAAAGTTTGACCCTTATCTCCTTGAGTAAGCATACTTGATAGTGCATTGGTCATGGTAGCCATTGTTTTTCTCTCTATATCTTGCAGGATCTCAGTTAGCAAGGATTTTGTTACTACTTCATCTCCTAACATAGTTACTTATCTTTGTAAGTTAAATTGAAAATGGATCAATAGTGGCTACAAAATAAAAGATTAGTCATGATGTATGAATACAAAGTCTAAGATGTTGTATGATATGTGACATGCCCATTCATAATATACTATGTATGATATTTTATGTATGCATAATGTTTAGGAAACAAATATGATGCACGATATGCCTATATGGATAGTTAATGCATAAGTGAGGTTACAAGATTCTAAGATGATTATAAAATTTCATGATCAAGAGATCTATGATGCGATGTTATATTTATATAAGATTAGCATGATGTGAGTTAATGTGAGGTGTACCTAATTCTAAATGAAGTGGATTTAGAATACATGTGATGTAACGACTCAAAAATCCTGACTCTCGTGAATAGTGCTTCCCGAAACTCGAGTCGCACTAAGCATATCAATGGGGAGTATTAATTACAAGAGAATTTTGGACAAAGTTTGAAGCTAAACCGAAGCCATTTGGATGGTTAAAAATGCTAATTAAGATTTTACAATAGTGTCTTATGAATAATATACTACAGGCAAAGCTAAACTGTAAAATAAATAAAAAGTTACTCAAAATAATTTGAAAATGTTACAACCTGATACTCAAATATTTTGAATAGTCCAATGGCTTTGGAATCGAAATTTTTCAAGTTCGGGAACTATTTTTACCTAATTTTCGGGACATAAAATGTATTAATTTTTCTAGTTATTATTGTAATTTGGGCTCGAGATTTTGGGAGGATTTAGGGCTTGGATTGATGGAATTTTAGGGATATAAATGGGAGAAAATTGACATTCCTATCAATTATAATAATTTTTTAAAGGAAGGAAAAATTAATTGTGGAAAAAGTATAAATAGGAGAAGTTTCACTCCTCCCATTTACACCATACCACACACACCACCCCCTCCTTCACTACAAAAATCGTCCCCCTCTCCCTCTCTTTCTCCCTTTGATTTCTTCCTCCACAAAGCCACCCACTTCAAAAGCTTGTACCCGATTTAAAGAGTGTCCCGAGATGAGTTTGTGGACACCAAAATCATCGGGAACGACGAAGTATTTTGGGAGAAAAACTAAAAAGATTCCCAAGGTGAATAGTAACCTCCTGACACTCGGGTCTTTCTTTTCTACTAATTTTATTTTTCATGGGTTCCTAGGGTGTCGTAGAGCTAATATCTAAGCTCAAAATATTTTTTCAACTTTTATATTAATTTTTTTATTTTTGTACCCTTTTGTATTAATAGGTGATACGTCGATCCGAGCCTTTCGAGATAACGAAAAGGCCTAAGCCAACTTTAGGTATCCCGTACAACCTTACTTGGTATGTATAATCACCTTAAATTATGCAAAATCTCATTTAAAGTGTTATGTGCATTTATGTCCATAATTGTAATAAATGTAATTAAATGCGTAAAAATGCAATAAATGCTATAAGTAGAAATTTATGATGAATGAGTTTATGCATGCATGAAATATGATGATTTGGTGTGTTTATAAATGACAGTATTGTAAGGATGTTAGTATTAAGCCCAAAAAATCCAATATGCGAGTTGAAAACTGAGTATGCCATGATTTTGTGTGCCGTATGCCTAGAAATGCATTCGTATGGTTGCATGTCTACATAAAAACAAAAGGGTACATGTTAGGATGTACAAGGACAAATACAAGCAATAAGCTTTCCAACCTTATCACTCCTGCACATGTGGTCAACCCATTCTTTCCTAGGTAGGCAACCTAAGTATCAATAAGGGATATATAGGTTCGATTATAGGCCTAATCAAGCCCAATAACCTCTCATACTTAAAATGCATGCAAGAATAATGGCCCATGACATTTAAATCTTATTTAAGATGAAATTAGGCTAGGCTTATTCCAAATAAAAGGCATAATAGACTTAACCCCACTTTAAATAAGGTTAAATATAATAGTCCTATATAGCAATCATAATCCAATTGCAAACACTTAGGGTCATACAACCTAGAGGAAGTTGCTAAGCTTAATTATATGGGCTTTATGATTTAGTTTAAAAAGGCTTATGGCTCTCACAAGCAGGGGTCCCTCTTAAAGGGTCTTTCTAATCAATGGTAATAATGATCAATTAGTTCACTATTTGATATACTTAAGTTTAAGTCTTGTAAGTGGTGGATATGCTAGTAATTCCCCATTTTTGAATGAAAAATGCATTCATGGTTTGTAACACCATATAAAGTAAGAAAGGACATCATTTATATAGAATGAGATAAATGGGATTGATAAAAATTAAAATATTAGAAAGTACATTATTAAGGCACTTTCAAATACAAATTTCAATCCTGGGTGGAGTTGCCACTATAGATTTAATATATCAAAGACAAGGCAGTTATGTTAGGAGTCACCACCTGGCTCTACACTAGGACCACTAATCATTTGCTAAGGAAGGGTTCAGAATCAAATCTTATTTATGCCTTAATAATGTACCTTTTTTTACATTCTAACTTTTATCAACCCTATATCATGCAACAAATAGAATAATTAAAATCATACATATCACCTTTGCTTACAAAGAAAAGTAAATTGCAATAATCGAAATATACAACAATATATCATACATCTACAAATTGGGTCATTCATTAATTGTAAATATGACATGACAATTACCTATAATTCTATAAGAATTGGTAATAATTGCCAACTCCTATCTCTAGGGGATTAGCCTTTATTAAAATAAATTTTTTTATGACTTTTATTAAAGAAAAGCAAAACCATTTTATTATGAAAGCACCAATTAATTATCTAGAAAAGTTTTTGATGCGAGACTAAGTTTTACATGTAAAATAAGTTAAATTAACTACCTATTACAACTTAAGATAAATAAAAGAAATAAAGGTACAAAACCAAAACAAATATGTACAAAATAAATAATTATTCCCACTTCTATGTCGTCAAGTCCATATGGACTATATAAGCCTTCCAAGTTCGTCCGTATGAATTTCATATGTGCCCTGAGTAAGTCTGTATAGACTTCATCTTTAATATTAACAACTAAACTTACACAACTCAAATAAAGTGATTAGTAATACAAATAGATGTCTGTTATGACCTAATAACCATAGAATACAAGATGATGACAATACCTATTAAGGATGTGCATATGGATATGAACAATTATTGTTAATAAGTGGTGATTAAAATGACTAATAATGAAAAGAAACACATAAATGATTTTAATACAACTAATTACATATGAACTGTACATGAAACACATACATTTTAAAATATATGTCCTTGCAAACTACACTCCTTGTGAAAGAGAGTCCGTATGGACTTACCATTAATTCCAAAATGTAATTTACATGTATGATGATTAATAGAATATGTAGGATTCAATTATAAGGACCTATATAACATAAATACACATTAACAACATGTTATAGTGGTTAACAGAGATGAAACATACATTATTAAATATTAAATAAGTGTTAAAATGAAATATATAAGATGAACATAAAACTATTATCAAACATTAGTCTATACGGACCTCATCTTATGCACATATCCAAATAATAGGTCTATGCAAATCTTAACCCTCATTAAAGTAGGTATGTGTAGACTTAGTTGTCAGTTTAAAAATGTAAGTGTAATTACAATTTTTTTATGAACAATTCAAACACGAATAAAATGATTTATAAGCATTAACTGACTCCAATAATTGATATGGGGATTACAATGAATCACCTCACATTTCAATTAATCATAAGAGATCCTCACCTAAGAAAAATAAAAAATGTAATGAAAAATAATGAGAAAGGTAGCCTCATATCTTACCTTAATTAATACTCTAAGTAACAAGACAAAAGGTAGGATTTTTAGAGGAATAATAATTTTTAGTAAATGCTTAAGGACTAGTAGAGCAAATCCCATGGTAAAGTTTTCTCCATTAACTCTTAATAATTGGTCATGGTGAAATAGGTTAATGAAAAGGGTATTTATAGGGACTTATAAAGGTTCTCCTATTCAAATAAAGGGGAGTCTTAATCGAATTAGAAATCAGAATCCAAATCAAACTATTGAGTTTTTAAAAGGCTATCGAAAAAAGGTCTAGGACTTTAGGCTTTGATGGTTCAAGTAGACTATGGGTTATAGGCTCAGTTTCTTTAGGTTAGCTTTATGTTAGACTATACAAACCTTGGGCTAGCAGGTCCATATGTTAGTCCATATAGACTAATGTTTTAGTTTATTTATCTTATTGCTTAGGCTTATCTCTGGCTATCATTATTCGAAATCTTTGTTGGGGTTCAAGCTTAGGCTTATTAGCCTAAGCCCTTTGTTACCGACGCAAATTCCCATTTTTCTCTAATTTGGATAGCTTTGTGAGCTTTTCAGGTTGGGTCAAAATCTAGATCCATAAGAAAATTTAAGACCCAAAATCTAGGTGTTTACAATAGTGCTTAATATTCATTTATTTATTTGATATTAATTTTAAACTATATATAAAATCCCTAATATATAATCACAATATAAAGGTAATTATAATGGATTCATTATGTGAGATGCCTATTATATGCAAATGTGATAATACCAAGATAGGATATTGTCAATGCAAATAGACTAACACATGTTATACTACTTACATGGGTCAAGCAGTAGTTCTCATAAGCTGTAAGCATAGGTGGTGCTTAAGGTTAACATATGGATGCTTGTTTAGGAAATAAGTACGTTAGAGACCTAAAATGAGATCATTCATAAAATCTATGTCAATGAAAAGGATCTCATCATATCAGTTGTGCGAGTATCCTTAGACTTGGTGTCACTGGCTATCTTAAGTATCAAGTGTTATGCTTTAACTTCATTACTTTTACTTCATTATGATGTATACATAGCTAATAGCTTGGGTATAGCATGTGATACTTGAAGGTAGTTGAGTGATCAATAGAGGATTCATCACCTTAAATCATTTAGGGGAGCTTATCTCATAGTTCTAGTTAATTATCATTATTTCAAAATCTATGACTAGAGTGAAATGCATGTGAATGGGATTCATAAAGGCATTTAGGGAATAAAAATAAATGTCATTAAAACAACATATTCATGCCTTAATGAGACATAGTTAAGCATTTAGTTGACATTGGTCTATACTTAAACCTAGATGGAAGTAGGATAGTGAAGCGAGTTTATTGCACGGTAACTAGATATAGAAGGTTTAAGTCAAACCATTTGACTTTTTCATACTTGGTAGTCATGATGCATGGCTAGATGCCTCTTATGACTTTTACAATAGTTAATTTATTAATGGGGAATTAAATGATTTAATGGGATTAAATCACAAATTCTTAGTTAGATTAAAGTCTTACTTGAACTAATACTATGACTTGAACTAGTTAGATCTTAGTTAAATCACAAAGTCTAGGTTTTTGAAGCACATTAGCCATTAAATTTGCTATTGATGTGGATACCTCGGAGGCATTCCAACTTCGATCATTGTGGTTTGCGATAATTTGGTGATAAGTAAAGCTGCAAAAAGGAATTAGGTAAAATCTCTTTTTTGATTACTTTAAAAAAACTTTATTTTCAATCTTTTAATAATCTAACCTTGTTTAGGGCTTTATGAATGTTTAATTTTTACTTCGTATGAGTCCATGGAAACTAACAAAGCTTCCATAATTATTGTTATCATGCAATTAAACTTTGTAATTTTTTTGGAATTTTTTGCATATTTTTCTTGTTTATTCTTTTCTTATTGATTAAATCTAGAAATCATAATTATAATAGTTTCTATTTCTAATTTTGTGAATTTTTGGGATTGATTATGCATAAAGAACCAAAATTGATGCATAATTAGGGTAAAAATAAATTTTAATGATGCCTTTTTATTCAATTGATTTTTTAATTAGTTTCAGCCCCAAATTCATGTTTTGGGGCCCTTGAGATCTAAAATTTAATTTTAGAGCTAGTCAATAAAATTGAATTTTATTTTTAAGTAAAAGAGGGCAAAATCAAAATTTGTTGCTCTAATCGATTCAATTGATTTTTTATTTTTTTTCAACCCCAAATTATTTATCCTTGGTTCCTAAGGTCTAAAATTTAATTTTGATGCTAGTTAATAGAATTTAATTTTATTTGATAATTAAAAGTTTATTGAGCATCAATTTCGAGTATAGTAGAAAGCAAACTCAATTAGGGTTGCTTGATAATACTTTTTTTGATTTTGTTTCCTTCAATTCCAAACCTATTTTTTCATGATTATTGGATATTAATGAAGTTAATTTAAAGGTATTGAATGCCTAAAATTGATTACATATGAATTAGATTCATAGTTTTGTAACAATCACCTGAATATATACTATATTCATAAGTAGCGATAATCAATAAATTAAATTTGAATTGATCAACTAGATTGATTAATTTGGATTAATTTTGCTTCTCATTATATGTGATTTTATGTTTTCATGCTTGCTGGAGTTGGCCCAAAATTGTTTGGATTAATTATTTTACAAGAATGAAAATTAATTTATCAATGTATGCTGAATAGGATTTTTGGCATATTGGAATTCAAAGTTTTCAAATTAATTAATTCCAAGATTTTTGGTAGAATCTCTTCTGGAATCAATGCAAATCTAATTAATTAATAGGAAGAAGTAATTAAATTTGAAAATTAATTATTAGTTGGAATAATAATTGAAATAAAATAAAGAATTCAAGCCTAAGTTGAAATTCCAATTTAATATTTCAATTGGATTGAAAATTTTCATTTTTGGGAATGGTTTCTAAATTGGAAAAGGTTTCTAAATATGGAATTAATTTGAACTAATTGGATTAATGTAATTAATTTCCATAAAAACTAAGCATGCATGGAATGCCAATTTTATGAAGCAGTGGAGAATTAGACAAAATTCAAACCTATGGGATCTAAAAATTGCGAGTATTTATGTGCATTAGAAATTACATACAAGGTTGTACATTTTGGCATGGTAACTAGTTATGGACTAAAATGACTAATTAAATTGTTTATTTGCATGGATTTTTCTTTTGGTAAATAGGGCTTGCATGTCCCAGCCTTTCTCTATTTTTCTAAATGTATTTCACTTCTCATCTAACTCCCTTCAAATATAACTTGAGGTTTAATATTCTAAAGAAATTTATGTAATTAAACTACATAAGAATTAGATTAAAGAAAGAAGTAAAAGAGCAAAAATTGGAGAAGATGGTACCAAAGTAAGGACCAAAGAAGAAATTATTGTAATAATAAGTAATTTTATTGTTGTTTAATTTTTCTTTTGTTTTAATTCATGCATACTACCAAGGTTTAGCCTAAATTGGTTTCTTTTGGCTCAAGGAACTAATTGTAATAAAATTCCATAACTAGATTATTGATTTAATTGGTTTAAAATGCAATGTATGATGAATTGGATTAATAATATTCATATGTATGCCGAAGCATGCTAACCATGAAAGATTAGACTTAAATGGAAGAAATCCTTTAAATAATATGAAGACTTGTGAGCCTTATGTTAATATAATAGGAACTAGAGTTCTTCTTAGTATTAGGTTGTTGAGCATTCTCAAGCTCATATTGTATTGAATATGCTCAAACTACATTGATAGGTCTATCCTAATTAGAAATATTAGTTTGTTGAGCATACTTAAAGCTAGTGGTTACTGGAGGCAAGATTACGAAAATGTGTATATGATACACATGCCCTAGAGCATATGTGCAATAGAGACATTTTCATGTATATTTAAACATCATTTATTAATGATATTGGCATTTGTTTATTACATAGTGCTCTTGATTCATTCATTTTTTTGATATTAATCTTAAACTATGTAATAAAGTACCTAGTATATAATTACAGTACAGAGGTAATAATAAAGGATTCATTATGTGATATGCCTATTGTATGTAAATAAAGTCCCTAGTATACAATTACAATACAGAGGTAATAATGAGGGATTCATTATATGATATGCCTATTGTATGTAAATGTGATAATACCAAAATTACCCCTACCCATAGTATTAACAAGATGGGACATTGCTAATACGGATAGACTAGCATATGTTATACTCTTTGCATAGATCAAGAGTAGTTCTCACAAGTTGTGAGCATAGATGATGCTTAAGATTAACATATGGTTGTTTGTTTAGGAAACACATAGATTATGGACCCAACATGAGATCATTGCTAATATGGATATACTAGTATATGTTATACTCCTTGCATAGGTCAATCAGTAGTTCTCACAAGTTATAAGCATAGATGATGCTCAAGGTTAACATGTGGTTGTTTGTTTAGGAAACACATAGATTATGGACCTAACATGAGATTATTGATAAGGATACATGATCTATGTCAATGAAAAAGATCTCATCATATCAGTTATGCAAGTATCCTTAGGCTTAAGGTCACTAGTTATCTTAAGTATCAAGCGTATACTTTAACTCTGGTGATTTTACTTCACCATAATGTATACATAGCTAGGAGTTCAAGTGTAGCATGAGGTACTTGAAGGTAGTCAAGCGATCAATAAAGGATTCACCACTCTATATCTTATAGGTTTAGTTGACTATCCTTATTCAAAAATCTCTAGTTATAGTGGAATACATATGAATAGAATTCAAAAAGTCATTTTGGGAATAAAAGTAAATGTCGTTAGAAAAATATATTTAGGGCTTTATTAGATATATTTAATTGAGCATTGAGTCATAACTAGTCCATATTCAAAACTAGATGAGATATGGGATGGTGAACGGAGTTTATAGCACATTAAGTAAATATAAAAATGTTAGGTTAAACCACTTGACTTTTTGACACTTAGGTAGTTATAATGCATGGTTAGATACCTCTCATAACTTATATAATAAAGAATTTATTAATAGGGAACATCATAGAATCCCAGTTCCAGTAAGATTATGAATCACTAATATACTGCTAATGTACTTTGGAAGCTTATAGGTTCACTCACTTATAAGAGCAAATTAATAAGCAATATAAAGTATTTACTGATGTTAAATGTCATTAAATTAGAAGAAATAAAAGGACAAGGCTTGGAGCTCAAGATAAAGTCTTAAAATCTTAATTAAATGTTATAAGTGACTAAGCATGAATTTGGCCTTTTAGTTAATTAATTTAAAGATTATATTAATTAGCCTTTTATAGATTTTATTAGCTATATAATAAGACTTAGATTAGGGTTAATAGACAATATAAATACTCCTTTAAGGAGCTATATAAAAAAAAGAAAAAGAAAATTCAAAAAAGAGAATTTCAGCTTCATCCTCCTTTCATTCTTCTTCAATTTTATTTCTTATTAATACATAAAAATGAAATACTCTTATACACATCTTGGAGAATTCTCATTGAATTTGCTACTAGTGTGGATACCTTGGAGGTGTTCTAACTTAGATCACTATGGTTTGTGATAACTTAGTGAGAAGTAAAGTTGCAAAATGGAATCAACTTTGAGAGAATGGGAAAATCTCTTTTATGATTGCTTTAAAAAAATTCAATCTTTTGAAAATCCAACCTTGTTTAAAGTTCAATGGATGCTTAATTTCTGTTATGCATAAGTCCATGGAAACAAATATAATATCAAGAAAAGATTGTATAATTAAATCTCTATTTAACTCTCATCCATCACAAAACCAAGCTTGCCAACTGCATAATACACCTATTCATTTTTCAGACCATGCTATACTATTAAAGTTCCCTCTGCCATTTTATAGTAGAACATAG
>CANXYI010002287.1:0-11283 GCA_948208565.1 Hura crepitans
GCATTCATGCTTTGGAATGACATTAGGGTGAGAAAGGGATGCCTAACTTATTCTAAGGCTCTAGCATGTGATGCAGTTTTGATAAAAGATAATATTATAACTTCAAAACATGAAGTTCCATATTAATTTGAGGTACATTCAGAGCATGGTCTTATAGTGTTCCAACTGGAGTGACCACTATTCTTACATAGGTAAAATGGTACTAATGCGGGCCTTCCGTTTTTCCTCTCAAGGGTTAGTCAAATTGAAATAATCGAGGACTCGACTTCAACCTCACTCCTCAAGTCTCGAAAGATGGGAAGTGGATTTGATGAATCCTAAATTGTTCCTACTTGATTAGCCTCAAAAGAGCAAGTTAGGCACCTCAAGTTTAGAGTTCCCACCTAATTGAAGTTGGAAAATACCTTATAGGGCCAAAACTAGAGTGGTTCAGAAGAATACTCTTATTTATACCTCAATTTAATATAGAATTTTGATTTGAATTTATAATATTATCCATTATCCCTAAGAGTGTTTTAGGTGTCAAAATAAATCACATATTCACATAATGAAATAATAAGAACATATTTACAGAAATAAATAAAATGCTTTAAATTAAATAATTCCATATATATAGTCGAGCAATTGTTTATTTTGAGAACTTTATTTCTCACATAATTTTAGAAAATGGATTTTTATTATTTGTGATTTTTATTAAGGCAAAATCAAAATGCATTTTTATTTAGAAAACACCAATTAAATTAAATATAAATAGTTTAAAGACTAAATTAATTATTTTGGGAACTTTGGTTCTCACATGCTTAATTTTTACATAATGGATTTTCATCATCATAAAACTGGGTGGTTGATTATTTTGAGAACTTTAGTTCTTGCATGCTTATTTTTAGAAAATGGATTTTTATTATTTGTGACTTTTATTAAAGAAAAATCAAAATCCATTTTATTAGCAAAACACCAATTAATTAGATATAAAATAGCATAATTATTTTTATGGCATGCAAAAATCATTTTTCTACGTATTACAACATATATGGAACATACAAGGAAATTATCAAACTAAAAACTAAATTACATGGCAGTAACCTAAAATACATTCTAACCAAAAAAAAAAAATAAAATAAATTACATGAAATCACTTAAAATACAATCTAGCAATGTTTGATAGAGAGAACAAGCAAGAAGATTAAATCAATTGCAATATATCAAATAACTCGCATCACAACAAGATCAGAACATTAGAATAAAAAATAAATAGCTTGATAAAAAATGAAAAATAAAAAAAAAGATCGCATAAAAAATGTCACAACAACAATAATAATAATACACAGATCTATATATCTAATAAGTTACTACACCTAACCGGTAGATGGATAAAAGAAAAACTGAAAAGAAGGAAAAGGAAAAGGAAAAAAAATACTAAATGGCTCACTATGTAAATTTACCTTGAGGAAGAAAAGATCTCGAAAAGATAGAACTCATGGATCAAAAATCTTTCGACATATTAAAAATTGTGTTTAGAGAATAATTTTTTGCTTTTTTTTAGAACTTTTCCTAAGACCTAAAAAAGCTAAAAGAGAGGAGAGAGAAAATTTGTATAGATTATCCCATTTTATACAAAAATCTCAAGGTGTGTAAAACAACCATTTTAAGGTCTAACATGGTCATTTTAGCTTTAAAAATGGTCGTTTTGCCCATGAGGTGGTGTGTTTGGATTATTCCTTCTTTTGGCAAAATGATGTCATTTTATTAAGGCAAAATAACCATTTTAGACAAGTATAAAGACAATCATTTCAAGGTTAAAATGGCCATTTCAGCAAGTCATGAAATGGTTGTTTCAGGGCAAAATGATGCATTTTACCTGAAGGCCAAAAATGTGTAAAAATGCAATTTTCTCAACTTAAAAGCTTTATCTTCTTTTTCAACCACTTCACTCCCCGTACCCCTATGGCATCAATGTTAGGCATCAAGCTCAGGCCTATTAGCTCAAATCCTAAGCCTACCATAGATGCCTATTTTTCTTGCAATTTGTGTCGCACCGCAAGATTTTTTGCGCCAGGCAAAAACCTTTTATTTTTAATTTTTAGTAGAAAACTTTGAGATTTTTAGACTGGACATTAACATCTCCATTCTTTAGAACTTAATCCTTTTCTTCATCATTAGGCAATCCAATCATGGGAGCCCTAGAAACCTAGTATCTACAGTAGGAAAAGGCTATTATCCAAGACAAGAGATTGACTTTAGTGAAACCTTTTCTCTAGTTGCAATGCTTAAATCCATTCAAATTTTGCTTGCCATAGCTACTCATTAAGATTATGAGATTTGGCAAATAGATGTAAAGATAGCTTTTCTTAATAGAAAATTGTTAGAGGAAATGTAGTTGACACATCGTATAGGTTTTACATCCATAGATAGCAATAAGGTAGCATCAAAGATCTAATTATTGATAGTGAGCTTCTAAAAGCTAGAACATCATTTTTGACATGACAATATAAGAGTTTGGTTTCTCACAAAAGATAGATGAACCATTTGTTTACAAAAAGGTTAGTAGGAGTGCAATCATTTTTTGAGTTGTATGTAGATGACATACTAATAATAAGTAATAATGTCTCTATCCTCTGATCGACATGGTTGGTAAATAATTCCTAATGAAAAGTTTTAGAGAAGTAAATCTTAAGGGTTAAGATCTATAGAGATAGATTAAGATGGTTACATAGTTTTTTGTATTTTACATACATAGATAAAATGTTATGTTATGTATGAGACCCGATGTAGCATTTTCTTTGAGTGTCTTGAGCATATTCCAATCCAATTATAAAAAAGACCATTAGGTGCTTGCCAAGAATATCCTTTAGTACTTGAGGAAGACTAAGGATTTATTCTTTGTTTATAGAGAATGAGATATGCAAGTTATTACGCATACTGATGCCTGCTTATAATTCAGTAAGGATAACTATAAATCTAAATTTAGATATGTATACATTATGTGTAGAGGACCAGTTGTTTGGAAGAGTTCTAAATAGGATACAACTATGGATTCTACCTCTAATGTCGAATACATAGCAGCTTCTGATGTAGCTAAGGAAGCCATTTGGATTATGAAGATCATTTCTTATCTTGGAGTTGTTCTAAGCATTATTGATCCAATACCTTTGTATTGTGATACCAATAGGGCTATTGCACAAGCCTAAGAACCATAGTCTCATTAATGATCCAAACATGTATTATAGTGCTACCATCTTATCAGAGAAATCATCGATAAATAGTATATGAAAATTCAAAAGGCCCTCATAGATCAAAATATAGTTAATCCTCTCAAAAAGGTACTATCATAAGAGAAGTTTGATTAACATGTAAATGCAATAGACATTGAGTACATATGTGATTAGCTCTAGTGCAAGTGGGAGATTATTAGATGTATGCCCTAGAGCTTATGTACTAGGGTTATATTCATGTGTTTAAACCTTATGAATTAATATAAATTGCATTTCTCTTTACATCATGGTACTTTTATATGTTACTTATAATTGTTTACAATGTCTCAAACCATGTAATAAATTCCCGGGTATAAAACCATAGTGTAGAGGAATTCATGAAGTGTTCACGATGTGAGATTCTTATTGCATGCGAATGTGATATACCTAAATATCCCTTATCATAGTATTAATAAGATGGGACATTATTAATGTCGATAGAATAGCACATGTTATACTTATTGATTGGATCAAGCAATAGTTCTCAAAAGCTATAAGCATAGAGATGATTGGAGTTAACATATGTATGCTTACTTAGGAAGTAAGTACATCGGAGACCCATCATGAGATCTTCACATGGATACTTAATATATGTTAGTGAAAGTATCTCATCATATCAGTAGTGCAAGTATCCTTAGACTTGAGAACACTAACTATCTTCAAAAAAGAGTGACATACATTGACTCTAAAGCTTTTAATTCAAATAAGAAGAATACATAGCAAGGTGCTTAGGTATGGCATGACATATTTAAAGATAGGGTAGTAATTAATGAAGGATTCACCTCCTTAGATTATAGTGGGGAGTTTATCTCAAGGTTTTGATGAGTAATCTTTATTCAGGAATCATTTGCCAAAGGAAAATGCCTTGTGTGAATGGGATTTATGAAGGACATTTTTAGAATAAAGGTGAAATTATCATAACAATATGTCTAAGGCCTAATTAGACATACTTAGTTAATCTTTGAGTTGAAATAAGTCCATAATCTAAACTAGATGGGATAAAAGATGGTGAAAGGAGTTTATTACATCATAATTGTATATGGATGGGTTAAGTCAAACCTTTTGACTTTTTAGCACTTGGTTAGTCATGATGCCTAGCTTGGTAACTCTCTTGACTTGTATACAAATGATATAACAATTAATGAATTGATATTGATTCAACAAGATTGAATCTACAGAATCCCAGTCGCACTAGGACTCTAATTTATTGTGTACTACCAAGCTATTTCGAAAGCCCATAATGTCACACACGTATGTGTACTATCAATCTATTTCGAAAGCCCATAAGGTCACATAAATAAAATGAGTTTGAGGAAAATTTAATTGGATTCAATGTTCTAATGATATAAGATATCATTGGAAGATGAATTAAGAAGAAGAAATGAGCAAATGGGCTTATGGGCCACTTACAAATGGAAAGTCCAAAAAATCAGGGTTTTTGGAAAATCAGGGTTTTTAGGCTTGGGCCTTATTTATTCCAAATTTTAATTGTTCTTGCATTTGAATTCTTATAAGATTTTAAAAGCTTTAAAAGGCCTCAAATTAGAGTAATTATTAATTCAAATGGGGCCTAGGAGTGCAACATAAGATTAATGAAAGTGGGGCCAAAGCAGATTGCACATAGGCCTGTTAAAAGGCTTCTACGCATAGGACAGAAAAAGGGCCCAATTGATGAGTCCATTCTAGTCCAACATAGAGAAGATTTTAAGTGCTAAAATCTGACTTAAATAGGGTTTATTTATGATATAAATAAGCTTTATTTTTAGTAACCTCCATGGATGTATTTTTTATAGCAGAATTTGCCACGTAGAATAATTAAAAACACTTAAATTTCTCCTTCTTCCTTCATCTGGTTGAAAATTCCTACTAACACCTAGATTTTCAAGTTTCTCTCTTTTAAAAAAATCTTGAGTGGATTACCTTGGAGGTTTTCCCAATTAAGAATCACAATGGTTTGTGATAACCCGATGAGAAGAGCTAAAGAAAAAGAAAGTTGTATGTTAGAATTTCATAGAGAATTTACGGTAAATTCTAATTTTATGATTTCATCTAATATAAAATTTTTGTTTTTTAATTTTTCAATATTCCATCCTTTATTGAGCTTCCATGGATGTTTTATTTCCACTATGCATGAGTCCATAGAAATCAACATGAGGCAATCAAGAGCTACCATATGCTCGGGCATGGCGTGGTGTTTAGGCTTGCTTTGTTGGCATCTATATGGCATTTTTATATTGTGTAGAATGCTTGAGAAATGATCTATATGCAACAAAAAAAAATAGATATGGTTTGTAAGTGAAAAGAGGAAACTAGGCAAAACTACCATTTTATAGTTGAAAATGGCCATTTCTAGAAAAGCTACAAATGGTCAATTTTTCATGTCTCAATATAGACTAATGGACAAATGGTCATTTTTAGCTTTTAGCTAATTAATGTGTGCATAGATCTTAAATGTATCTTTTTCATAATCTCTTTTACTTTCTTTTTATCCAAATAATGTAACTTTGCTTTTGTTTGTTGTTGAAATTAGACGGTTACTTCTAAGAGTCAATTAACTTTGATGTGGTACAAAGGTAATATCAACTATGATATCAGATGAATGCTATGTGTATGTTCAATGCATCTTCATGTACAAATGCTTATGCAAATACAAATGTCTATAATATTTGTACAATGCTATATGCATGGGTGTATGCCTAACATGAAAATTAAATGCATGGGTTGGATGTGACGATCGAATGCATGGAGGGGTGAGTATGTTGATGGGTATGCCCAATTCTATGAAGGATGAATAATTGATGGGCCTCTATGCATGTGCATGCATGCATGTATGTGTAAGTCTAATATGTATAGCTAATATATGTGTGAATATACATGTTTCGAACCATGAATCCTTCTTTTATGCAATGTAGATTTATTGTGTGAATGCATGGACGTGTTATTTATAAAGTATAGACATATTTGCAATGTACATGAGATGAACCTAATTCCTTGAAGAAGAATGTATGAGTTATTTAATAATGGCATGACACTAATGCATAGGGATGCTTACTAAACTCCTAATTTTTCTAACTATAAGCATGTTTTTGTAATGTTTATTCTTATGTGCATGTTTTTGTATACATTCATATGTCACAAGCATTGAATATGGCCTTTGTACCTAAATTCAAGAGTCAAATGCATGGATAAATGGGTATGTACGCATTAAGGCATCAATGAAACTTGCATATATGAAATGGTGATAATAAATGTGTTGTCATGTATGTTTATGCCTAATATACATAGATAAATGTATGAATGTAAGAATAATATGTGGAAAATATGATAAAAAATGTATGTTTATATATGTCTCCAATCGAATGGTGAATGAATGATGTATATGTCAAATGTGCATATCTAATATGCTGAACAAAGACAAGTAAATGATAAATCTACTATGCTTCTATTAATGAATATGTCCACAAATGCAAAGCATGAGACATTGCCATTGAAATCATTGTTTCCCTGGACTCTTTATAAGAATGAATTAGGTTTAGTTATTTTTAGGGCAGATGTCCATTTTATTTGAATGTAAATCAATAAAATGGTGTAAGATTTTATAATTACTAGGAATTAAGGTAGACATTTTGTCATTGATCAATGATGCCCCCACTTCCCTATGCATTGGGAAACCTCTTTTTCTCTCTTTTTTTTTCCTTTTTTAGCCTTTTTTCATCTTACTTTTTACCTAATACGGCCCTCGAATGAGGTTTTCACACTACCGAGTTGTGCACTAATTTTTGCCTAACGTTCCTCTTAATTAATGTTTTCACATTAGCGGGTTGCCTAACTTTTTCTTAATTCACCTATATAAAGGAAGGTTTCACACTAGCAGGCTCTTCTCTTTATCATTTTTTAAGATAAAGCTAATTGTAAAGATTTTGTGCTCTAATGCCCGATGTTTCAATGGTGTACTTTTACCAACATGGCATATTTTTACTAAAGATGAATCATGTTGCCATTTTTATGAAAGTTTGTTATTCAGAGGAAGGAACTGTAGGTTAATTTTGTTTGATGAGGTTTAGTGGTATGCTAGATAATAAGGTAATGAGGTAATAAAAAAGGATTTTTTTTTTGTCATTTTGCATGATGTAGCTTGCCATTTGGGAGCACATATGCACAAAAGATAATTACTACAAAGATATTTAATGCAGTTAAACATGGTTCGCTTATTATCAACATCTAAACATCTTGGTCCTCATTATACTAAGCTCTTGTTATCAATGTGCCACTAGGGTTTTCATGGTTAAATATTCTCTTAATTCCTTTAACTTTTGCCTAGGTCATTTTCAAAAATGTTTTTTACCTAGCAAGGATCTTTATTATTATTATTATTATTATTATTATTATTATTATTATTATTATTATTATTATTATTATTATTATTATTATTATTATATTCTTTTTAAGGTGTCTACCATATTTATTGTTTGGATTAATTAACTTTTACAACTTTAATGCAATTAAAGATAACTTAATTTGGCATAAGTTTTTGCCTAAGACTCTTCACTTCCATAGGTAATGCTAGATTTTCTCTATTATCAAAAAAATGGATTCTTGAACTTGTAACATTTGTATAGGGTTATTCAAAGATCTTTATATAGGAGAGAGCCACCTATTTAGGGTTACCCTTTAAATGATTATTTTAAGACCTCCTTTTCTTTTAAAAGAATGACATTAGGCTTAACATTGGTGTGAAAAAGAGTTTTTGAAGGTGACATACCACATCTGATCCTCTTTATTGATAATTTTGATTGCTAACATCAAGAGTCTAGTAAAGAAAATGATAGACTACTTCTAATGAACTTCATATATGCCCACAAGGTTAATTGTAAAACTGATATCAAGGTTTATTTAGTCATGAAGTTTAACTGGAAATGGATCCAAGGTAGCATTATGGAAGATCATGGGTGACGAAAGTAGAAGGGTACTTGTATTTATTTAAAAAGAGATAAATTTAAAGTGTCAGATTCCTTAGATCTTTTAGGCTAGGATTTGATAATATGTTTATTGCGTTGAGATTTTAACCCTATAGACATAGCTTGTTCACTAGTCTTTTCTTTTAATCTTTTTAGTCCATAAGTTTCCTTAATTTAGTAGCTGAGCGTGGGAAAGTCTCTATTTATTATTTTTCCTTCTTTTTTATCTCTCTTCTCCCTTAACAAGAGTTATAAGAAATGTGTCCAAGATGCCTACATATGCTAAGATTAATCAAACTAGTTAGAGTTAAATTAACATCACATATGCAATGATTATCAATATGCATGTTATCACATGGCAAAGCATCATACAAAGGAAATAAATTAGGAGCATTTTATTGAAAAGATAAAAAGGTAAAAATTCTAAATTCTAAGATATGATCATAAGCACAAAGCATTTAAAACTTCCTTATGATTAGGGAATTGGTAAGTGCAGTTCACTCTTCCATGGTGAGTTCTTGGATAGCAGCATGAAGAGTCCAACATTCATCTATGTGATGCCATATATGTTAGTGAAAATCATAGAAGAGATTAAAGCGTTGTCATGGATTGTTTTGACTTTTGGCTAGTTGAAATAGGAATGGGTGTAGCTTTTCTTCCAATACCAACCTCTTAAAATGCCATGATAGGGATTTAATCAAGTTGAGGTGACCTTCTTTGTTAAGTTCTAGGGTATTGATATAGCTAGGTCAAGTATTAGTAAGGTAGGGCCTCTTTTTGCTCAGATACTCTTTCTTCATTTCATGGATCTTAAGACAATGAGCTGTAACACCTTTCCCTCAACTTGATAGCCAAAACTGAATGAGAGATGCCATATTTTGATGCTTTTTACCCAAATTGTTAACAATCTAAATAAGAGATGACATGAGAATCAACATTTAACCACATTATCATTATCTTTTAAAAACCCTTTTATATGAAAATTGCACATATAATTATGACTGTCTCATTCCATAAAAATTTTAATAGCATAACAGCTGCATATAAATATATCCCAAAATAAAAAAACTTACAAAAAATAACACTCCTATATCATTTTAATTATTCTGCAACCACTTGGACCCTTTTAGTCCTCACCTCCACTCAATCACCCAAGCAGATATATCATAAATTACAATCTCATCCATACACATACATATCATCAAAAAAATAACCTGTATAATATGTTTACATCCCATCATACCATTTGCATAAAACACATCACAAAATTTATTCCTAATATGATGACTTATGAGTGCCAACTACTTATAATATTACATCACACTATTAAAACCAAAATATACCAAAAACACTAGATTTTACTACACTACTACTATTGAGGCTGTCTAATGCTATCTATCTACTACCTATGCATCAAAAACATGATGCACTAAGCTTAATGCTTAATGGTGTATTAAACAAAGCTTACACACATATGCACACAAATAGACATTAAACATACAATATCATGCAGTCATGACATACCAATTGTACACACATTATGATGTATATTATCTACCTATATATGCTTATCACATTACCTTATTCCATTCATAACATATGTGTATTCATTCTAAGTTTATTGAACATTTATTCAATAGATACATTTATATGTTATGCATAATTTCCATTACTTAATTAATTAATCAACAAAATAGCCAAATAGCCCATATCTGATAGACATAAATCCCTATAATAGATATCGAGATCATGATGTCTAGTGGCAAAATTTTGGGCCTAACAGCTATTGGACTAACTTGACGAGTTATTAATAATGTGTAGTGAATCCTGACGAACCTCCTTATAGTTGCACCCATATGAGTTTTGTGTAGTGGTTCTATCAAACCTATAGATGAGTGCACCAGTATAAATAATCTTGATATGTCAATATGAATAATGAATTAAAGTAATGTATGATATGTGTATGTATGGTGGCGCAAATAGACCTTATGGTAGGCACAACCGCATAAAAATAATACCAAATATCTAGTAGCAGCTAATTCCCTAGTTGGCCAGTCAACCTATCTAATAGGTTGTCTAACACGTATGGGATTTTGACGCTTTATGATATATGACTTTAAGTTACATGATGTTATTACATGTCACATAATTAATTCATAATCATTGATACCATTATGTTCCATACATATTTCTTATTTGATACCTCATGTTTGACATATAAAGTTAACATTACAATTTAACATACATTACAATTCATGTTTCATCACACCTCATATATAACATTTACATGTACACAAAAAATGCACAATACACATACATACTCATAATGTAACACATTATCAACATAATGCATTCTTATTCATCAATCATTTTTCAAACATGGTTAATTATCCAATTATAGTTTAATTATAAACATTTTACAATAATGTTCAAAATTACCATTTTGCCTTTTTATTACATATTATACTACTAAGTGCACAACTTATCCATACTCTAATTTAATCATCATTTAACCATTATTTTCACTTAAATAACATATATTAAACCATATTATGCATTAAAATAATTTTAAGACAATTTAAACTACTAAATGTACAACTTACGTAATAGGTTTTTGACATAAAAATGCATCAACAACTTATATGTACACATATTTTACTAAATACACTCATAGAGCAATTTCTCATTATCCCAAATACCACTTTACTACTTTTGTTTGCCTTTAGATTGCTTTTTTCTTTCTTTCTAAAATTTTCATAATAGTTATTTAATTAGAAAAATTCATATAAAATTATACATGAATTAAAACTCAAAAATAACAATTGTACCTTAATTTCGGGAACTTGTAATATCGTAGAAAAATATTAAAACCCCAAAAATATGCTTACCTTGGCTTTTGAATTTTGAAAACCTTAACTTCAAATCTTCTCTTCATCCATAAAAACACCTTTTTTCTCATGAAATAAAAAGTAGAATAAGAAACTAAGTGTGACGAGGATCAATTTGGGTATAATATTCGAGGGTTTCTGGTGGATGCTTATGGTGGTTGAATGAAAAATGAGGTGGCGTATTCT
>CANXYI010002342.1:0-11351 GCA_948208565.1 Hura crepitans
GTTGGTCATAATTTATTACTGACAAAATAATTATTTTTTCATATTCACTTACCATAATTTTATTTCATATTTATTAACCTATTTCATTTAGCTCATTAATGCCAAAGCCATTGTCTAATTTATCTAGTTCATTTTAACTACACCCATTAGCAAATTCATTTTGCCTTATGTATAATGGGTTTGTCAATAGATTACTTAATTACTCATTATCTCACATATTACTTTTCAATTTGCTAGCCCACAACTGATAGACACCAATCCTAATATAGGATATTAGGATCTTGTTGTGTAGTGTTCTTCATTTTTTACCTCACCACTACTGCACTAGTATATCATATCAATGTAAGTGTTTAGTGGTCCTACTAAGCCTCTCAGTGGCCACACCCATTTTATATTATGTACAGTGGTTCTATTGGACCTTTTAGTTGCTGCACTCACATTAATATCAATATGCATATGTGTAGTAATCTTATTGAACCTCTTGGTTGATGCACATGCATAGAATTAAGTGCATTGGTTTTGTTGGACCTCTTAGTGGCTACACCTGCTTTTATATTAAAATAACATCAAATATCTACATGTACCAATAAATGACAATGAAGTGTCCTAGCAGTTGCTACATTCCCTAGTTGACCAATCAAACTATCCAGTAAGTTGCCTAACATATAAGGGTTATCCCTATTATCTCTTCGGTTACATAGTATCATACATCTCATGCATATTTCTCATGTCTATTTCCAATCATATATTTAATCAATTTAGGCACACTTTTCAATCAAGGATTTATTATGTTGTGGTGCATTACGTAACCACATTCACACATTGCCATGTTGCATTATTCATCATTTCATTGTAAAGATTATTTAACCATCATTCATCTCTTTTCTTATTACTTATAAGTGACCACATTTCATGTCTCATACAATGCCATAGTTCTCATTAACCACATCACCAATTTATCTACACATATTATGAAATGCATTATGTCCACATGCATTATGTATCATGCATTCCATCACACAAAATACACATGTTTAATGTTCAACATTTCCACAATTCTATGTAATCATCAATATAAATATTCAATGAATGATATACCAATTTATTCAAGCTTAATAGACTTTGATTATACCCATTATATAATAGTTTTATTAATTCTAACTATGTCCCTATTATACATTCAAATTGACCATGACTCCATTTTCTTCGTTTACCTTATTATCAATACATTTTTTCATTCATATTAGTAAATTAACAAGCCATAAACCCTAATTTCCTTTTTTAGGCCACACTAACCCCTAAATCCATAACATACACATAATGTACCAATTATGGAATTCTCACAACACATATATATGTTGACATATTTTATCAAATACACTTATAGAGTGATTATCTAGTGTCTTGAATAGCACTCTATAGCTTCTCTTTGTCTTTATCCTTTCCTTCTTGCAAGTTCTTTGATTTCCATAATTGAAATTTTATTAGAAAAATTCATAGAAAAACTCTAAACAATGCAAAATTCAAAAAATATCACTAGAATCACCAATTAGGGCACCCCTAATTACTTATAAAATGCTAGGGCTTGAATTTAGGGGTTACCTCAAATTAAGGGTTTGAAACCCCAAATATTCAAACAATTATTTTTGCCTCCAAATTGCAAAATTGAGAATAGAATTAAACTCTAGTCATGAAAAGCATCATTTTTCATGTATCAATCAAAGCTTTTCATAGAGAGTCGATGGAGTTACGAAGAAAAAAAAGAGAGTAAAGAGAGAAATCAAGTGGCTTTAGCCTTGGATGAAACATGGGGATGAATATGGTGTCACGATCAAGTGAACACATCCATACACTTCCACTATTTATATTAAGACCATGGATGGCCAT
The DNA here is from genome assembly GCA_948208565.1 of Hura crepitans. NCBI lineage: Eukaryota > Viridiplantae > Streptophyta > Magnoliopsida > Malpighiales > Euphorbiaceae > Hura > Hura crepitans. Next base: position 1,888 of record CANXYI010002342.1, read on the forward strand.
AATTCACCATATGGTAATCTGATTGCATAAATTTATTCTATTTATATTTTAAGCTTAAAAAATGTAACTTTAATGTTTGAAGTCTCTAAAAATATTTCATTACACAAAAAAATTACATAAATTCTCAATTAAGGGACCCTTAAAATCTCGAGTCAAAAACCCAAAAGGAACTCGATTAATTAATCAATCATATTTTTATGAATTTCAAATAAAATACTTATCAATTTTTAAAAAATTTGATTTCACTAGCATTAAACTAATTGGAATGTTTAACCTTAAGGTTATGTTATTTTTTGATCAATCTGGACACATCTTGACCATTTTACAACTCGACATAAACTAAGGTCACTATTCACTAGATATGGATATAAAAAATTTTATTGGTTCAATAGTCACTTTAATAACTTTGCTTTCACTATTATTTCACCCATAACACTTCAATGACTTATACTTCCTTTTGGTTACCTTAGTATGACCTAGGTACTCGAGAAACACTATTGATGCCTCGAGAAGTACTATCCATGAAGTAAGGGTTTTTTGACATTACATTTCCTTCCCATAATAAGATATTTTATGCTCAAAATTTACCTAGTTCAAATAGGTGTGGGTACTGCTCCCTCATTTATTATTCACATTCCTAGGTTACTTCTTATGAGCCATGATGTTTCTATAGTACTTTCACTAGTGGCATTACTTTAGTGCATATCTCCTTTACCTTAAGTGTTAGGATCGGGATTAGTTCTTCTTCATATGAGAGCTTTGTTTATACCTCTATTTCCTCAATTGTAAGCATATGTGATAGATCATATTTGTATTTCCTTAGAATTAAATCATAAAAAGTGTCATGAATTTTCTATAATTTTAGAGGTAATGCCAATCTATAATCCACTAGCCATACACATTTAAATACTTTTTATAGGCTAATAAACCTCAAGCTTAGTTTGCCCTTTTTTGCCAAACATAAGCATTTTCTCCCAGGGTGATACCTTAAGAAAGACTTTATCTCCTACTTCATAATCAATTTACTTTCTTTTTATGTCTACATATGACTCCTATCTATCTATTGCTGCTTTCAATTAATTCTATATCATTAATCAAATATGGTCCCGTCAACTACCTTTAACCCAATTCAGTCTAGCATGTTGGGATCCTAAATTTTCTCGCAACAAAGCTTCATATAGTGCTATTCCAAGACTTTCCTGATGAATGTTGTTATATGCAAATTCTATTAAAAATAGATATCAATCCCAATTGCCTTTAAATTCAATGGCACAACTTCTTAACATGTCTTCTTGTACTTGAATCACCCATTCTGATTGGCCATCTATTTAGGTGGAATGCTATGCTAAAGGTGAGTTGAGTACCTAAGGCATTAGGTGGGTTCTTCAAAAATCTAGATGTGAACCTTGGGTCTCAATATGAGATAATAGATACTGGCACTTCATGTAACCTTGCATTCTTATCTTGTATAGTAGTGCAAGCTTTCCTATTGAGCAATCCATTCTTACTAGGGTAAATTGAGTTGTTTTGGTCAACTTATCGACAATCACCCACACTACAAAGCATTTATTCCTAGTCATGGGTAACCCAACTACGAAATCCATTTTGACTCTACCATTTCCATTCTGGTATTATTATGGGATAAAGCAATCCAAAAGGAAGCTAGTGTTTAGCTTTTACTTGTTAATGGGTGGGGTATTTAGTCACATACTCAGCTATATCCTTTTTCATTTTGAGCCACTAGTTGTAAGGTTTCAAAGCATGGTACATCTTCATGCTCACAGGATGTATGACATATGGGGAATTGTGAGCTTCTTGAAAAATCTATCTCTTAATGTCTTCTCTATTAGGCATAGACAATCAATCATGATAATACAAACACCTATTAACTTTGAGTTCATGCTCAGTAGGCTTCTGCTCTATGATTAGATCTATTATATGCTTGAGTTTATTATCATCTTATAGGGCTTCTTACACTTTTTGAATCAAGTAAGGTTTTATTTGCAACTCAGCTAATATGGCTTCTTATTCCAGATATTGCAACTAAACCCTCATTGCTTTCATAGCACTTAAGAGTCTTTAGCTTTGTGTATCTACTACCACATTCACCATACTAAGATAGTAATCAATTAAGCAATCATAATTTTTGATTAATTCCATCCAACTTTATTGCTTTAAGTTCAACTCTTTCTTGGTGAGCAAATACTTCATACTTTTAATATTAGTACATGCTTAGCCTCTCTCAGCATAAAGATGATGCTACTATATCTTCAAGGTAAAGGTAATAACTGTTAACTCCACCCCATGAATTGGATAGTTCCTCCCATGTGGCTTTAGTTGCCATGAGGCATAAGCTAGTACTTTACCATTCTACATTATATATAAACCCAAGTCATTTATGGCATCACAATAGATAACAAAGTCTTTCTAAGATTCTAGTTGAGTAAGAATAGAGGCATTTGTCAACATAGCTTTTAATTTCTCATAACTTTCTTAACATTTGTGATTGCACATAAATTTCACCTCTTTCCTCAATAGGCATGTCATAGGAGCTGCGGCACCTTTTACCTAGTTTGGATATTGATCGGTTACTGAGCTTGACTAAGGAGTGCATGTAAATTAAGATATCCAAACTCTATTACCTTTGTTATGAAACATTCTTATTAAAAGGTTTCACTTGTATAAAATGTGGGTTTTCAATAACTTTTTAGATGGTGTTACATACTCAAAAATTGAGAATCCTTATGTTGAAATTTTAGTAGCATAATAGCTTTATCGGGCACTATCCCAAATTTTTAAATAGTAACCTACATAATAAAAATACACTTCTATATCATACACAAATAATCCATAACTCCAAATGATCCTCTGATCACTCAAGCAGCACATAAGCTCAATATCAAGATATGTCAACCTTAGTTAGAGATATCATACAACAATAAACAATTTTAAATAGTTTATATGAGTTTACAAACTTTAAAATCCAAAAGATTAATTTAAATATAGCTTAGGCCCACTTCTCATATATTTACATTAGTGAGTGCAACCTATACATCACATAACTACACTATATTTACATATCATTACCAAAAGAAAAGCCTTCTCTTAATAACCTTGATGTCCTGAGGCTCATATCTCAAAATGTCTTCTTACCTATGCATTATTAACAAATGACATGCTAAGCAAATACTTAGTGGTGTAATCAAAATAACTTATGCTAAAGCTGTTATTAACATACCATTTATATGCAATTAAGCTTTGTGCATAACTAGTTAATATTTTACATGATATTCTTGCAAGTTATGATTCGCCATATTTATGATCATAAGACATTGATCATGCATATGTTCAACCATACCACACATATGGCAAGCATGTAATCAAGAATCAAGAATTTATCATAATTAAATGAAATCAATTCACATATTCCATAAAACCGCCATTTTAACTAACATAGCACACATTATAGGCCAATTTTCATATTTGCCTTATTCTTTTAAGCCCATTTTGGATAACTATAAAACCTATGGATAATGGGATTAAATAATATGTATTGGCCCATATTTTAGATCTAATAACTACCACACTAGTAAAGAAAAGGTTATGTAGTACCCATCTAGGCTTACACGGCTATACCCGCATATAAATGTCTAGTGGCCTATATGAGACCTTATAGTTATTGCACCTATATGGATCTAAAGAATATAATATAAATATATGTGTAAGACATGTAGTGAACCCTTAGATCATAATCTAGATAGGGAAGGGCCTTAGTAGCTATTATACCCCTAACTGATTTGTTAACCTATCCAATTCTAGGTTATTGCATCACATAGGCTAAAATCAATATATTTTGTTTCACCATCTTAATCAAGCTTATGTAGCTTTTAACTTACTTATATTAGTCATCAAATGACTAAAACTAGTTAATTACTTTGAAAACATCAATTTTAGCTATAATGCATATATTAACATATATTTTAGCCATATTCATACTATATGCACTTTTAAATCACCATTTTTATACCATTTATGGTTATTACTATGTATTTGCCATTTTCACATTAATTAGAGAGCATAAGTTCATTCAACATACTTTATTGCTTAATGCTCATCAAATTACTTGTATTATGGCATATTTAGTGTTAAACACCACTTTTATGCTCATATTATTTGTAGAACCTATTTGGCCCTAAATTCCATACATATGTGATTTTAAACATGTCTAGCCATAAGCATAATAAGTTTAACAAATAGATGCACCAATTTCACATTTATGGTTTTGCATGTACAAGCATTTCTAAAAGGGCTCATTCGGCCATGTGTACTATTATAACATGTATTGGCATATCATGCCATACACTAAGCAAAAAATTCCCATATTCATACCCATAGTCATGCATAATTCAAAACATTAACTTATATGGCCTATTAGAATATTCAGCCACCAAGCTTCCCACCCTTTTTATTTAGCATGATTTCTCATTACAATACACACTACTCATACTCATTGTTACTCACTTGTTCTAGCCACCAAAAATGACACAACACTTAAGCCTTATGGTATAAAGACACTTACATGTAACTATGAATGCCATTATGCAAATGTAAATCAAAGTTCTACTATATTCCCATTTAGTCATCACTTAGTATGTCTTATGATTAATCCATGCATGTAGTACACATATAAGGCTGGCATCCCAACCCATTTGACCAACCCATAAGTCATGGCCTTAAATATCATATCAACCTCGTTCATGATTCAAAACACATTCAAATTATCATAGGTCATTCTTAAAATTCATTGTCTTGCATAACCATTATTTTCCCTAATATACATACATAGCACCACTATACAAATATTAGGGATCAAGATTCCCATAATCATTTCAAAAATTCCAAACATTGTAGCATATGAAAATTAAGTTGAATAATGCAATTTTCATGCTTCAATATGCTCAATTGCTCTATTAAGCTTTTTAGACTTCATTATCTCTATATTATGTACAATATGGCATTGCAACATAATATCTACATTCCATGATTCCTAATTACTTCTTATCCTTTAAAATATATAATCACTCATTATGAATGCAATATAACACAACAAATACTTCGCATTTATTACATAATACATTTATTTCCATTTATCACATTTTAAGCATATTATGGAATTTAATGTATCTAATCTAATAATGGACAATTTCATTTAGTTAGACATACTGAGGATGTTGAAAAGGAACATCAAGGCCTACTTACATCTTTGATTTCCTTTTGTTTTAGGTTTTTTTGAAATTTCTTAACATAAAAAAGAAAAACATTGAAAATTTTGTAAAAACTCAATCGATGCACAAAATAAAAATCCAAATGAGTAGACATGCTCTTGGGCACCTGTAAAACCTAGGAAAAATTAGAAGTAAAAAAAAAAAAAACTCACCCAGGCAAAAATGAGTTACTATTTATGAGGGTGGGAAATCGGTGAATCCAAATGATTTCTTCCGTGTTTTCTACTTTAGTGGTCTCCTAAAGGGTATAGAGGCACTTAGATTATTTTTGGTGAGGTGATTTAAAGCTTTGAAGGAAGGAAAATTGAATAAAAATAGAGGCATTAGGGAGAGAAAGCCATCAGCTTTTATGAGGAAGGAGATTCAAAATGAAATTTTGACTTTGTAAGAAATTTTTACCCCTTTTTATGTTTTTCAAAAATTAATTATTTTTAATTTTCATTTTCCCCTTCTTTTTCCACAACATTCCTTCCTCTTTTAAGTCTAATTAAATATGAAATTTATTTATAAAATTCACTTTTATTATGCCCTACAATCCTTTAAAAATAGAGCTCAAAAAATGAGGAAAAATGATTAAATTAACTATTTTTATTATTACCTGATTTTAGAAAAATTACTTATTGATATCTAAAAATTCCAATTTTAGTGGCAATGGCCTAGTTAGAATTTTTAAGTATCGGGTTGTATAAATCCTAGAAATTTCTAAGTAACTTTTCAATATTTTATGGTTTAGTTAAAACTAAGTCACTATTCACATGGCACTGCCATAAAACTTTGTAGTCATTTTTAACCACCTAAACGACCTTGTTTTGACTTTAAATTTCACTTGTAATTATGTTATAATTAGTACTTCCATTTAGTAAAGTTAGTGTCCTCGACCTTGGGAAACACTAATCACGTCTTGGGAAAGTACTATTCATAACACTGGGATTTTTTGAGTGTTACATTTTTACTCCACTTGAAATAAATGTCATCTTTGACATTAAATCATTACCTAGTTAAAATAATTATGGGGATTGTTCTTTCATCTGAGCTTCCATCTCCCATGTAGCTTCTTTTATCCCATGGTGTTTCCAGATAACCTTCACCAAGGGTACTATTTTATTCTATAGTTCCTTAACCTCTCTGTCTAGAATCCTCACTGGTTCTTCTTGATAAGATAGGTTAAGATTAATCTCAATTTCCTCCATTGTTATCACAAGCATAAGGTCCGATTTGTATCTTCTAAGCATGGAAACATGAAAGACATCATGGATCTACTGAAGTTTTAGAGGTCAAGCTAGCTTATAGGTTACTAGTCCCACATATTCTGTGATTTTGTATGGCCTAATAAACCTAGAACTTTACTTCCTTATCATTCCAAATTGCAAAGCCTTCTTCTAAGGTGAAACCTTAAGAAATTCCTTATCTCCCACCTTGTATTCCACCTCTTTCCTCTTTAGATCTGCATAGGACTTTTGTCTATCAAAAGCTACCTTCAACCAATCCCTGATGATTTTTATCTTCTCTTCCACATCTTATATTAAATCTAGCCTCAGGATCTAAGTTTCACTGAGCACATTCTAACATAAAGGTGTTCTACACTTTCCTCCATACAAAGCCTTATAAAGAGCCATAACTAGACTCACTTGATTTCTATATTATAAGCAAACTTAGCTAAGAACAAATATCATTCCCAATTTCCCTTGAACTCTAATGTATAACCCTTTAATATATCCTCAAAAATCTATATGACCCTCTCAAATTGTCCATCAGTCTATGGATGGAATGTTATACTAAAGCTCAATCGAGTGCCTAAGGCATTATGAAGTTTCTTTTAAAACCTTAATGCGAACTTTGGTTCCTGATCTAATATAATAAAGGATGACACTCTATGCAAATTTGACTATCTGATCCACATATAGCTCTGCCAACTTCTCTAAGGAGTAGTCCATTCTCACTTTATAAATGAGCAGTCTTGGTTAAATAATCTAAAACTATGAAAACTGAATCACACTTGCTAGATTTCATGGGTAACCTAACCATGAAATCCATTATGACTCTGTTCCTTTTTCATTCTATAATAGCTATGGGATGAAGCAACCCAGAATGAACCGGATGCTTTGCCTTTACCTAACGACTAGTAAGACACTTGGTAACATATTTTAACACATCCTTTTTTATGCCTGGTAACCAATAATGAAGCTTTAGATCTTGATACATTTTAGTGCTCTTAGAATGCATAGCATAAAAAGCATTGTGATCTTTTTGCAAAATCTGCTTCTTCAACTATTCCACATTTGGTACACAAATCTTATCATGGTAATACAAATAGCCATCTCCTTTAATCTCATACTTTGTTGGGTTCCCTTTTAAAATAGCACTTATAATAGTTATTAATCTATGGTTATCATCCTAAAACTCCTTCACTTGCTATAACAAATTAAGCCAAACTTGCATCTCAACCAAAAGAGCACAATTACCCATAAGTTGCAGGTAAACATGTATAGCTCTAATAGCTAACATAAACTTCATGCTAAGAGCATCTACCACTACATTAGCCCTTCTTAAATGATTATCAATCAAGAAATCATAATCCTTGATCAATTCCATCCATCACCTGTGTCACAAGTTCAACTCCTTCTGTGTAGAAAGACAGTTAAAACTCTTGTGATCCATATCGACATAGCACTTCTCCCTATAAAGATAATGTCTCTAAATTTTTAGAGCAAACAAAATAGCTATAACCTTTAAATCATAAGTAAGGAAATTCATCTCATGTGCCTTTAACTATCTTGAGGCATAGGAAACAACCTTGCCATCTTGCACTAGAACACACCCTAGCCCATTGAGAGGTGTGCCACTGAATATAGTTAAGTCTTTCTATAATAACCCAAAAATTTTGACTCTTGTGAATAGTGCTTCCTAAAACTCGAGTCGCACTAAATGTATTGATGGGTAGTATTAATTATGAGAGAATTTTGGGCAAAGTTTGAAGCCAATCTAAAGTCAATTGGATGGATAAAAATGCTAAATAAAATTTTACGGTAGTGCCATGTGAATAGTGCCACAGGCAAACTTAAACCATAAATAAAATAAAAAGTTGCTCAAAATAATCTAAAAATGTTACAACCTTATACTCAAATATTCTGAGCAATCCATTAGCTCTTGAATCGAAATTTTCTGAGATTGAGAAGTAATTTTTTTGAATTTTTGGGACATAAAATGCTTTAATTTTTTGGTTTGTTGTAGTTTGGGCTCGAGATTTTGAGATAATTTAAGGCTTGGATTTTTCAAATTTTGGGGATAGGAATGGAGTAAATTTTCAAATTTTGGGGATAGGAATGGAGGAAAACTAACTAAATGGAGGAAAACTAACTTTCCTATTAGTTATAATAATTTTTTGAAGTAAACAAAAATTAGTTTTTTGGAAAAGTATAAATAAGAGAAGTTACACTCCTCCCATTTACACCAAAACACCACCATCCACTCCTCCTCCCTTTAAAATCCCATCCACCTTCTCCCTCTCATATTCTTATTGACTTCTCTCTCCTTAAAGGGACCCATGAAGTGAGTTTACAATCAAAACAAAGAGCATCTCAAGATGAGTCTGTGGACACCAAAATCACTAAGAACGGCGGGGTATTTTGAGAGAAAAACCTAGAAGAATCTTGAGGTGAATAGTGACCACCAGACTCTCGAGTACTTTTTTTGAGTTTAAAATTTTTCATGGGTTCCTAAGATATTGTAGAGGGTATATCTAGGATCAAAAAAAATTTTCGACATGTAAATTATTTTATATTATTTATTAAAGTTCATACCCTTTTGAATTTGCAGGCAAGGCATTGACCCAAGCTTCTCGGGGTAAGCAGAAGGCTTAAGTTATCTTCGGGCATCTGGTGAGACTTGTTTTGGTAAGTGTAATCACTTTAATTAGGTTAAAATGCTTATGAATATATTATCTGAATTTTGACATAAATGGCCATTTAATGAAATAATGAGAACTTAATGCATATTTGGGCACATATGGCATAAATGTATGACAAACGCATGTAATGTGATAGTCTAAAATGGATTATGCATGAATAATGCATTTGTATGGTAATATTAACTAAGGAATGTGTTATGTGATTATAAGACTGTATAAAGTCTTTTTGTGAGATTAATATTATATGATTGTCTGTAACTAGTTGAAAGTAT
>CANXYI010002442.1:0-11526 GCA_948208565.1 Hura crepitans
TATCTATGCAATAAAAAAATTTCATGCCAAAATTGACTTGGGAGGTGCTTTAATGGACCCAAAAATAGTGGACCTTGAAGCTCAAAAATTCCACTAAGTCCATCGATGAAAGAATTTTTGAAATCGAAGGTCATTTGCAAATTCTCAAAATTTGCTAGGTTGGCATCCATATCGAGATAATTCAAAAACTATCTTATCAATTGTATCTAGCCACAAAAAATTTACAAGCAGCTAGAGGGAATTAAAATAGGAATTTTAAAACAAACGACATAATTTTTTGAGGTCCGAGCTAATTTGAATGAATTTTTAAAGTTTCCAAAAAATTGGGATAATTCGAGAGTGTTTGAGACCACCTATGACATGGAAAGGTGGGCCCTACACCATGCCAAATGGCATTTGGCCAAAGACAAGTGGAATTCCACTTGTTTGAGCTAAAGCCATTTTCTTTCCCATTCCAGCCTGCTGTCGATGCCATAACTCCACCAAAATCCTCGTAACTTTCTCCTCCGACCACCATTTGAGCTAATTTTAGTTCTTAGAAATCCTCTTGTATGTCAGGCATCACTAGGAATAAGAATCACATTAAAAGCAATAGCCAATTGTGAGATAAAATTCAAGGAAGGAGACATATTCTAGACTATCTAGAATAGGGAGAGTAAGGTGAGTTTTAAGAATTTTGTCCCTTTCCCTCTTTCTTTTTGGCTACTAAACTGTGTTAAGAGGTACCTAAGACTTGTGTATAATTGTATTTAAGGCATTGGTGGCCAAATTGGAGCTCATGAAAAGGAGTGGAGACTACCGTGGTAGGCTATCCAAGGTGTGGAATTTTAATCTTTTCTTTTAAGGTGTGTGAACTTCAGCCTTGTTCTCATGATTTTGAGTATATGGGTAGTTCATCTTCATTTAGAGGGGCTATAAAATCACAATTGAGAGTGATTGCATCCTTAAAAATGCTAATTTCCTTGAGTCTTTACTGGAATTTAACTTATTATGGTGAGTAAGTGTGTGGTCTCCTTTATTTACTTATTGGAATTGGGACTGTTCATGGTGAGTTATATGAAACTCTTCCTACCTATGTTGAAATGGGATAGTAATTGGTATGTTTAGGGTAAGTAAAGCATGAATTTGGGCAAAGAAATGCTATGGAATGTGAATTTTGTTTGTGTACCTGTGAGCTATTTGATGCAAGTTAACAAATTTTTGGGTGTGCCTTGGTGAATTAGGTTGATTTGAGGGTTGGTTGTATGTAATTGGGTTTATGGCATGTAAAAATAAGTAATTAAGTGTAAAGAATAGAAATTTAGCTTATCCCTTACAAGTCCCCAAGACAATTGGCATGGTTTTTATTGGTTAGTGCTTTAAATTCACTAATGGTACTAAATATGTTATTGTGGATTATTATTATATTGAATGTGGTTAGGGAATTAGTCAAACGTAAAAAGTAGAATTACAATGATTTGCACATGAATTTAGGCCTTGAGAGAGCAAGGAAACATCAAATTAACCTAACAAGTCAAGCATGAAGTAATGACATAAAGGAAAATTTTAAGTATGCTTTTGGAAGGCTAGTAATAGATCTTACAAATGGCCATGGAATTGGCCTAGTTCAGAGGCTCGAATGCCTATAAATTAGCCACAGACTTAGCCTAATATAGTTAGCCTTGTGCCTAGGAAAACAAACTTGAATAAAACTTTGAAAATTGAGTTAGGTTTGGACTTAAAATAGTCCCAAAAGTTTTGTTTCAAAGATGGTCGAAATGACCAATAATTGTTTAGTTAGCCTATACCTGAACCAAAAATGTCACTAGATAGGAAAAATTGTTTTCTTCAAGTAAAAATGCCATTAAATTCATGATATATTGTAGTATAAAATAGCAACTAGAAACCTAAATATTTTTTTGAGATTTTTACCCGTAAAGCTAAAAAGTGGTTGTACCAGTCTAAACAAAAATTTAAAGTATTTGATAAAAATTCTATCTATCTATTTTTTAGATCTAAATATTATAAGAATGTTTTTGGTTAGTGAATTACATTAAAATTAACTAATTTGGCCCATTGGTTAGACACCCACTAGATGGGTCGACCAGTTAACTTAAGGTTTTGCAGCTACTAGTTTCTCTAGTGACTAGAAAGGTCTACAGACTGATCTCCATTATACACCTAATCTTTGAGAGCATTTATTGGTGGCTAAAGAGGTCTACTGACTAATCTCTATTATGTTACCCTATTATGCATAATTAATTGTGGCTAGGAAGGCCCATGGGCTAATCTCTATTATGTCACATAGTATTTTATTATGTCTAAAGAGGCTATGGATGATCTCCATTATGGCATACAAGCTAATGCAGTGGTATAGGTCCAAAATGGGGACCACTACACCGGATATTTCCCTTTAGATCCAGTGTCTTAAAGTGTTGTCTCTTTAGACGGGTCAATGAAATAAATTAATTAATAAATAGATTAACATTAGACATGAAGTATTGAGATTTAATTAAAGGATTTCCTTAGCAAATACTAAGAGGGTAACAGGAAAGGCAATTTGGTAACTTTTCCATATGCAAGTGAATGATAAAAATTTCTAGAAGGCATGCTCATTTACAACGGTAAAACTAGTTCCATGTGATTTATTGAAATTAAAAAAATATATTTTAGGCATTAAAATGTCTTAGGGGCATATCAGTAATTTGGCATATTATTGAATAATTAAGGCATGTAATTAAGTAATTCATACCTTTAACTACATAGGTAAGTTAGTAATAGCATATTATGATTAAACTACTTAAGTTCACCACTGAGTATCTCATATACTCAGTGTAGCTATTTTGGTGTGTAGGTACATAGCATCAAGAACTTGCCAAGTAGAACGTGATCACTATATTTCAGAGGACACAGAAGAAGGTTTAATGTAATTATTGTATAGTTTATCATCCATGTACTTAGGTAAAAGTACAGTAATACTTATATCTAAATTATGGACATGTAATGAAAGTTAATTACTTGTAGCCTATAGATGTAAGTAAAATTTGTATATACATGTAAGAGTGATGAATGTATGGCTGTATATATATGATTTGTGATGAATGATGTGAGCCTAAGGCTTTATGTGTATATGTATGCCTGATGTATTTATGGCCTAAGGCCTATGTATGGTGTGTGCTTAGGCTGATGTTAATATGAGAATAGGGGACCAGATGGGTCCAATTGCAGTGGATTTGTTATATAAGTGTAGAATAGGGTTGACATAAATTTGGGATAAGACCTAGACAGCCATTATGCTGCCAGAATTTCCAAGATTTAATAATAACTTGAAAGCATCTAAGCTGGCATGATATTATAACTAAACCATGACAAGTTATAAACCATAAATAAGGGGATATGGTCAACAAGTGTGGCAATTGACTCAACTGAGGCAGGTATAGGGAACAAGGTGTATCTATTAGGCAAAAGTAGATGCACCACCCATAAGGTCTTGAGGGGATCTAATAAGGGGTGTTACATTTAGTGATATCAAAACCTAGGTTTAAATGTTCCTCAGTAGAGTACATGAATGATAATGTTAAGTTTTAATTCCTCTGAACTATTTTGTTGTCCGATGCTAATAAGTTATATTTTTGCAGTAAGCTGATGGATAAATAGATACCTAAAGGAGGGATGAAAAAAGTGGCTAGTTTTGCCCCTACTACATTTCAAGGGGCAGGTAATGCATTTGTGCTTAAGTCTAGTGAAGTGGCACAGTAGCCTCGACCATAGGACCTATTCTATTATAGGTTGAAGCATCACTAGCACTGCTACAACAGATAGTAATCTTACTCCAACACACTTCCACTGCTACTGCTCCACCTCCACCTCCACCTCCTCTTGTAATAGTACCACCTCCACCACCAGTCCTTCCATAGAGAAGCCCTTTAGAGAGATTAAGGAAGATGGGAGCAGTTGATTTCTTGGGGAAGAGAGAAGATGATGCTACCAGAGTTGAATACATGTTAGATAGAACCCTCAAAGTCTTATAATAGTTGAGTTGCATCGAGGTAGAGAATTTACAGCATGCTACCTACCTCCTATAGGAAGGAGCTAATAATTAGCGGAACACTACCAAGCAAAGGAAGACACTAGTGGAGCTAACTTGGGAATTTTTCCTAAAGGAGTTTAGGAAAAGATATATACCTGACTCCTATAAGGAAAAAAGAAGACAAGAATTTGTAAACTTGAAATAAGGAAGGAGGTCGGTGTCAGAATATGAGAAAGACTTCACTAGACTTCTAAAATATGTAGAGGAATTTATTCCTAATAAGGAAGAAAAGTGTAAGAGGTTTTTGGCAAGCTGAACATGGAACTGAGAATGCAGGTATCCTATGTGGGAGTAAAAAACTTTGCTATACTAGCGTCCGTAGCATATGACATGGAAGAGATGATGCAGGAAAGGATGGACATATTCTAGAAGAAAAGGCAGTTTACTGTGGGGTAGTTTAGTGCTACATCAGGAGATTGGAAGAAGAGGAGAGAAGTTTCACCATAGGCACAGTCTCATATTAGGCCTCTATATTAGACTGAATACTAAGGGTTAAGATAGACACAGACCTAGAGGTAAGAATAAGCATTGAATGTGAGACCCCGTTTACCTCCTTAGGCAAGCAATGCCTCCAGTTCAGGGGCAGTAGAGGTGGACCTCCCACATGTGCTACTTGTCAAAGAAGACATTGGGGCTAGTGTAAGATAGACAGATGGGGGGAATATTTCTAGTGCAGGTCCTGTGATCACTTTAAAAAGGATTGTCCTTAGAGACCTACAGGGGGTGGTCAGATTCAGACCTCTAATATTGCACCACAACCTAGAGGGTAGAGGTAGAATAGGGGTAAGCCATCTAATACCAGTCAGGGCACTAGATCGGAAGCTTATGCTCCAGTAAAGCAATATGTTGTAAGGGCGAGGGAAGAGGCTACAACACCCGATGTGATTACTGGTACTTTTTACTTACTTGATGCTTCAATTTTAGTTTTGATTGATATTGGTTCTACACATTCCTACATATGCACAAAACAAGCATAGAATAGAGGATTAGAATCTGAGCATGTTGATATGGATATTAGGGTTAGCAATCATATAGGACAAAGTGTTGTTATGAATAGAATATATAGATAATGTCCTTTAGTGATTTAAAGACATAATTTTCTAGCTGATTTGATTGAATTACCCTTTAATGAGTTTGATGTGATATTGGGAATGGATTGGTTAACTGAACAACAGGCCATTATTGATTGTAGACATAAGAAACTAACCCTCTGAACTATAAAGGGATAGACACTGAGAATAAACTCTAAGAGATATTTGCTAAATAACCTTCTTTTAGATGTTAAGGCCTAGAAACTTCTCCAAAAGGGTTGTAAAGCCTACTTGGCCTATGTAATTAACACTAATGTCTCTAACTCTAAGCTTGAACCTATTCCTATTTTATCTGAATTCCCTGATGTTTTCCCTAAGAGTTGTTAGGGTTGCCACCTTAAAAGGAGCTTTGACTTTAAGATTGAAGTATACCCTAGTACAACTCCAATCTCTATTGCTCCCTATAGAATAGCACTTGTGAAGTTAAAGGAATTAAAAGTTCAGTTGCAAGAGTTGTTAAAGAAAGGGTTTATCCAACCTAGTGTGTCACCCTAGGGAGCCCTTGTGCTATTTGTAAAGAAAAAGGATAGGTCACTCAAGTTATGCATCGATTATAGGCAGCTGAATAGAATGATATTGAAGAATAAATACCCTTTGCCCATAATAGATGACCTTTTTGATTAGTTGAGAGGGGCAGGAATGTTTTCTGAGATTGATTTGAGATTTAGGTACCATCAGTTAAGAATTAAGGAGGCTAACAAACCTAAGACTGCTTTCAAGACCCGATATGGGCACTATGAGTTTTTGGTGATGCCATTTGGCCTTACCAATGCTCTAACAGCTTTTATAGATCTCATGAATAGAGTGTTTTAGCCATATTTGGATCAATTCATAGTGGTGTTAATAGATTACATTTTTATGTACTCCAAAAGCCAAGAAGAGCACAAAAAACATCTTCGAGTGGTATTACAGATTATTAGGGAAAAATAGATATATCCTAAACTCAGCAAAAGTGAGTTTTGGCTAAGGGAAATTACCTTTTTGGGTTACATATTGTCAGCTAAAGGCATCAGAGTTAATCCTAGCAAAGTGAAAGTAGTATTAAAGTGGGAACCACCTAGGAATGTTACGGAGGTGAGGAGTTTTCTAAGGTTAGCTGGTTACTATAGAAGGTTTGTTAAATGGTTTTTTATTATTGCTACTCCTCTAACTAGACTAATCAGGAAGAATGTGAAGTTTATGTGGAACAATCAGTGTCAAGCTAGTTTTGACAAGCTAAAACAGATGTTGATAGAGGCCCTTATCTAGATTCAGCTAGAACAGGGTAGAGAATTTGTGATATAGCATGATGACTCATTGAATGGATTAGGCTGTGTTCTGATGCAAGATAGAAAGGTGGTAGCTTATGCCTCTAAGTAGTTAAAGCCATATGAGAGAAACTACTAAACATGATTTAGGGCTAGCTGCCATTGTATTAGCTCTAAAGATTTAGAGACATTATCTATATAGTGAGAAGTACTATATATATACTAATCATAAGAGCTTGAAATAACTCTTTACACAGAAGGAGCTAAATCTGAGATAAAGGAGGTGGCTAGAACTAATTAAGGATTACAATTGTAGTATTGACTATCATCCAAGGAAGGCCAATGTTTTGGCTGATGATTTGAGTAGAAAGTTCATGGTGACCTTAAAGGTTATGAATGTTAAGTTACAATATACCTAGAGAAATGCTATATTGGTAGAGTTACAAGTACGGCTAGACTTCAGACACTAGATCAAGGAGACTTAGATGAAGGATGAGCAGATGATTTAAATGATTAGTAAAGTTAAAGAAAGGAAGGTCATAGGATTTATGTTGTCAGAGGATGGGTATTTGTGCAATCAAAATAGGTTATGTGTACCTAGACTTGAGAGTATAAATACTCAAAGAAGCACATGAGGCTCCTTATTCCATACATCTAGGGAGCACGAAGATGTATCTAGGATTGAAACCCCTATATTAGTGGCTTAATATAAAGAGAGATGTGGTAAAATTTATGGCTAGATGTCTGACATGCTAGCAAGTGAAGGCTGAACACTAAGTTCCTTCTAGTTTACTACATCCTATAGTAATACTATAATGAAAATGGGAGAGAGTGACTATGGATTTTATTGTAGGATTGCCTATGACTAGAAGCACGTGTGATGTTGTATGGACAATAGTAGATAGATTGACTAAGATAGTACACTCCATTCCTATCAGAATGGATTACTTGTTGGAGAAGTTGGCTAGACTGTATATGGATCAGATAGTCAGACTACACATGGTGCTGGTGACTATCATTTCTGATAGAGATCCCCGATTTACTTTTAGATTTTGGAAGAAGCTACAAGAGGCCTTGGGCACCAAATTGGCTTATAGCATAACATTTCATCCTTAGACTGATGGGTAGTCAGAGAGGGTGATACATATATTAAAGGATATGCTGTGAGGATGTTGCATTGAGTTTAAGGGTAGCTAGGATTATTATTTGTCTTTAGTAGAGTTTGCTTACAATAACAGCTACTAATCCAGTTTGGGAATGGCACCATATGAGGCACTTTATGGCAGATAATGTAGAACCCCCTTGTGTTGGAGTGAAATGGGAGAAAGGAAGATTGTTGGTGTATAATTAATTAGAGATGCTAAAGCAATGGTCAAGGTAGTGAGAGAAAGGTTGAAGGTAGCAGTGGACAGACAAAAATCCTATGTTGACCTGAAGAGGAAAGACATTAAGTATGTTTTAGGGGATAAGGTGTTCCTAAAGTTTTCTCCTTGGAAGAAAATCTTAAGATTTGGGAAAAAGGGGAAACTGAGTCCTAAATTTATCAGGACATATGAGATCATAAAAAGAGTCGGGCCTTTGGCATATAGGTTAGCAATACCTTTTGAGTTGCAACAAATCCATAATGTCTTCCATGTTTCCATGCTTAGAAGGTATAGATCGGACCCTTCACATGTGATTCCCATGTCAGAGATTGAAGTATAGCCTGACCTAAGCTATGAAGAAGAACTAGTTTAGATTTTGGCCCAAAAGGTAAAACAGTTGCGAAATATATCTATATTATAAGTTAAGGTGCATCACAACACATAAGAGGTTACTTTAGGAGTGGGAGGAGTTGATGAAACCCCAATATCCTCAACTATTCACTTAAGGTAATTTCGAGGATGAAATTTAATTAAGAGGGGAAGAACTATAATGCCTATGATCTAAAGCTCCATGAACAATACCATAAGGCCAAGGACATGTGCTAGGGTTGTCGAGTCAATTGCATGTGGATTGAGGTAGTGGCACTAGTCATAAAACTTCGAGGGGCATTAAAATAGTGAAAAAGGCAAAATAAAAAAATTTAGTAGAACCAATAATTCAAATTAAGTAGTAAGGAATGTGTCTATTTAATAAAAAAATTTCAATTCGGGAGTAACCCAAGAGGTACCCGGATGGACCCAAAAATATTAAACCCTGAAGCTCAAAAATTTCATTGAGTCCATCGATGAAATAATTTTTGAAATTAAAGGTTATTTGCAAATTCTTGAAATTTTTAGGGTTAGCATGTAAATTAAGGCAATTCAAAACTATCCTATCGAAGGAATCCGGCCACAAAAATTTATCGACAGCTAGATGGAATTAAAATAGGAATTTTAAAATAAACGACATAATTTTCTGAGGTCCGAGCTAATTTTAATGAATTTTTGAAGTTTCCTAAAAAATTGAGATAATTTGGGAGTGTTTAGGACCACCTATGACATGGCAAGGTGAGCCCCACACCATGCCAAATGGCCATGCAAGCTGGCAAATGGCATTTGGCCAAAGACAATTGGAATTCCACTTGTTTGAGCCAAAGCCATTTTCTTTCCCATTCCAGCTTGCTGTCGACGCCATAACTCCACCAAAATCCCCACAACTTTCTCCTCCGGCCACAATTTGAGATAATTTTGGTTCTTAAAAATCCTTTTGTATGTTAGGCATCACTGGTAACAAGAATAATGTCAAAAGCAGTAGCCAATTAGGAGATAAAATTCAAGGAAAGAGACACATTCTAGATTACCAGAATAGGGAGAGTAATGTGAGTCTTGAGAATTTCCTCCCTTTCCCTCCTTCTTTTTGGGTACTAAACTATGCTAGTAGGTATCTAAGACTTGTGTATGATTGTATTTAAGGCATTGGTGCCCATTAGAGGCCAAATTAGAGCTCATTAGTAGGCTATCTAAGGTGTGTGCTTGGGGAATTTTCATCTTCTCTTTTAAGGTATACGGAATTCAGCCTTTTTCTCATGATTTTGAGTATGTGGGGTAGTTCATCTTCATTTAAAGGGGCTGGCAAATCACGATTGAGAGTGATTACATCCTTGAAAATGATAATTTCTTTAAGTCTTTGCTGGAATTCAGCTTGTTATAGTGAGTAATTATGTGGTCTCCTTCATTTACTTACTGGAATTAGGGTTGTTCATGGTGATTTACATGAAACTCTTACTACCTATGTTGAATTAGGATAGTAATTGGTATGTTAGGGGTGAGTAAAGGGTGAATTTAGGCAAAGAAATGCTATAGAATATGAATTTTATGTGTGTACTCGTGAGCTATTTGATGCAAGTTGACTAAATTTTGGGTGTGCCTTAGTGAATTAGGTTGATTTGAGGTGTGGTTGTATGTAATTGGGTTTATGGCATGTAAAAATTAGTAATTAACTATAAAGAATAGAAATTTAGCTTATCCTTTACAAGTCCTTAAGACAATTGGCATGCTTTGTTGGTTAATGCTTTAAATTCAATAATGGTAATAAGTATGTTATTGTGGATTGTTATTATACTAAATGTGGTTAGGGAATTAGTCAAAAATAAAGAGTAGAATTATAATGATTTACACATGAATTTAGGTGTTGAGAGAGTTAGGAAACATTGAAATAACCTAACAAGTCAAGCATGAAGTAATGACATAAAGGAAAATTTTAAGTACGCCTTTGGAAGGCTAGTAATAAATCCTATAAATAGCCATGGAATTAGCCCAGTTCAGGGGCTCGAATGCCCATAAATTGGCCATGGACTTGGCTTAGTCTAGTTAGCCTTCTGCTTAGGAAAACAACCTTGAAAAAAACTTTGAAAATTGAGTCAAGTTTGGACTTAGAATAGTCCTAGAAATTTGGTTTCAAAAATGGTCGAAATGACCTATAACTATCCAGTTGACCTCTACTTGAACCAAAAATGTCACTAGACAGGAAAAATTGTTTCTTCAAGTAAAAATGCCATGAAAATTAATGATATATGATAGTATAAATTAGGAACTAGAAACCTAAAAATTTT
Source organism: Hura crepitans (assembly GCA_948208565.1). Lineage (NCBI taxonomy): Eukaryota > Viridiplantae > Streptophyta > Magnoliopsida > Malpighiales > Euphorbiaceae > Hura > Hura crepitans. Next base: position 10,423 of record CANXYI010002442.1, read on the forward strand.
TTTTTGAGATTTTTACTTGATAGTGCAAAAAAGTGGTTGTACTAGTCTGAACAAAAATTTAAAGTATTTGATAAAAATTCTATCTATTTCTAGGATCTAAATATTATAAGAATATTTTTGGTCAATGAATTACATTGAAATTAATTAATTTGGCCCATTGGTTAGACACCCACTAGATGGGTTAATTGGTCAACTTAGGGTTTTACAGCTGCTAGTTTCTCTGGTGACTGGAGAGGTCTACGGACTGATATCTATTATGTCACCTAGTCTTTGAGAGCATTTATTGGCAACTGGAGGATCTACTGGCTAATCTCTATTATGTCACCCAGTTATGCATAATTAATTATGGCTGGGGAGGCCCACGGGTTAATCTTTATTATGTCACATAGTATTTTATGGTGTCTAAAGAGGCTATGGCTGATCTTTATTATGACACACAAGCCAGTGTAGTGGCATAGGTCCAAAATGGAGACCACTGCACCAGATATTTCCCTCTAGATCTAGTGTCTTAAAGTGCTATCTCTCTAGTGGAGCTAATGAAATAAATAAATCAATAAATAGATTAACATTAAGCATGAAGTCTTCAGATTTAATTAAAGGATTTCTTTAGCAAATACTAAGAGGGTAATAGGAAGGGCAATCTAGTAACTTTTCCACATACAAGTGAATGATAAAAATTTCTTAAAGGCATGCTCATTTACAATGGTAAAACTAGTTCCACATGATTTATTGAAATTAAAAACATATATTTCAGGCATTAAAATATCTTAGGGGCATATCAATAATTTGGCATATTATTGAATAATTAAGGCATTTAATTAAGTAATTCATACCTTTAATTGCATAGGTAAGCTAGTAACAACATATCATAATTAAACTACTTAAGTACACCATTGAGTATCTCATATACTCAGCGTACCTATTTTGGTGCGCAGGTACACAACAGTAGGAACCTGCCAAGTAGAACATGATGACCATAGTTTAAAGGATATAGGAGAAGGTTTAATGTAATTATTATACAGTTTATCATCCATGTACTTAGGTAGAAGCATAGTAATACTTATATCTAAATTGTAGACATGTAATGTAAGTTAATTACTTGTA
>CANXYI010002588.1:0-13033 GCA_948208565.1 Hura crepitans
TGCATCTAATTTTTTATAAGATTTTAAAAGGTTTAAAAGGCCTTAAATCATAGTAATAATTAATCCAAAATAGGGCCTAGGAATATCACATAAGATTAATGAAAGTGGGGCTAAAGCAGATTGCATATAAGTCCATTAAAAGGCTTATGTGCATAATATGAAAAGGGGCACAATTGGTAGGTCCATTTTAGTCTAACTTAGGGTAGATATTAAGTGTTTAAATTTGATCTTAAAAGGGTTTATTTAAAGTATTAATAACCTTATTGTAGTAGCCACTAGTGTGATAGATTTTGCTTTAGAATTACCGCATAAAATAATTGAAAACACAAAATTTTCTTCTTCTTCCTTTATATGTTTGAAAATCTAACTAGCTCTTAGATTTTCAAGTTGCTTTCTTCTAAGAACCTCTTATATGGATTACCTTAAAGGTATTCATAAAAGAGGATCACTATGGTTTGTGACAACCCATTAAGAAGAGATCACAGAAGGAATTTGCTATCATCCTTTATGGTAAATCATAAAAAGCTACTAGATTTATTATTGAAAATGTGTTTTAAATTATCCAAGTCCATTATCTTTAGGAAAATTGACAATAATAAGGAGATAGGTCCCATACTAATAAAATAAATTAAGTTAGTTATGCATTAACTTATTAACGGGTAAGTATAGTAGAAAGATGTGGTTTAAAGTATTAGTATCTATATACAATGAAAAGTAAAATGGTAGGAAATAAAATGATTAAGGATAAGTTTGGTCAGCATTATGTGTCATGCATGAATTGTGTGCATGTGATTGAAAAATTTTTAATATAATAATGTATACTTCATTAAATACACCACTAACATCATTATTTACGATGCATAGGTAGTAGATAGCAAGTCAAGATAGCCGAGCAAAGTACCAACCTCAGCACAGTAATGTAGATCGAGAAGTCCCATTTTGGTATACTTTTAATAATTACTTGTTATATTTAATAGTGGAATGGCACTCATGTTTATGTAAAAGGAATGGGCCAGAACCTAAGTATAGGTAAATATATGTGTGGATGTGTATAAATGTACTTAATTATGTAAACTATTGAAGCATAATATGAATACTAGTTTATGATTGTGTACAAAACTTAAGATGTTTTGACTTATGAATGAATGATGTGAATGAGTTGAAATAATGGAAAGGATTAGATTTTGGGATAATCAGAAGGATTACTGATGTAATCTGATGATAGTGATGTTATACAAGTGTATTTTCTACAAGTTTACAGTTGGGTAGCATATCGAATAGCCGTTACACTACTAGAATTTAGTTAAATAAATCTAGAAATTGACCAATAGTTTAATAATCAAACAACTAAAGATGAGTGTACAATAATAATATAAGAAGCATTTTAAAAAAGATAAAAAGATAATAAAGGACAAGAAGGTGAACAAAGTGGTGTAAAGGCGAATAAGGTGTTGTGTCATCTCTTATTTAGATCCGACAACTGAATTGAGTAAGTAATTAGAAGGATTAGTGATGTAATATGATGATAGTGATGTTATAGAAGTGTGTTTTTCTACAAGTGTACAGTTAGGTAGTATACCAAACATATGTTATGCTGCCAAAATTTAGTTAAATAAATATAAAAATTGACTAATAGTTTAATAATTAAGCAACTGAAAATAAGTGTATAATAAAAATATAAGAGGGCTTTAAAAAGATAATAAAGGATAAAAAGGTAAACAGGGTGGTGTGTCATCTCTTGTCCGGTTTTGATAACTAAATTGGGTAAGAGGTGTCATATTTGGTGGTATCAGATTAGGTTTAGGCAGTCCGTAAAATGCAAGGTTATACATGAGTGTCGTCAGATTTAAGTGGTATATTATATGCATTTATGCTACTTAAGGCTTATAAGTGTTCTTTCTCTATAGATCAAAAATGAGTCAGACCATATTGCTAGGTGGTAAGGATGAGGTTGAAAGCCATACACAAGCTACTATAAAAGAGCCCATTAGGGCTAGAGCACAAATACCAAAAAATATGATGCAGGAAACTCAGGCACAACCTGAATTACGTCAACAAATGGTTAATCTTCTAAGACAAGCCATAGTTGCTACCATTCCACCTCTACCACCGATATAACCACGCCTATTATAGGCCCTCCAGAAGACATATCTAGAAAGAGTGAAGAAAATAGGAACTAATGATTTTCTAAGTACGAAACATGACGATCCAGCTATAGTAGAGTATTGGTTATAAAGGGCTATTAGGATATTACAATAACTAAAATGTACCTTAGAAGAGAATGTGGGTGTGCTACTTCCTTACTACAAGTAGAAGCATACAAATGGTGGGAGACAATTAGTGAAAGGAAGGCATAGAAAGATCTAACCTAGGAATTCTTTCTACAAGAGTTTAATAAGAAATACATTACAAAGAACTACCTCGATAAGAAGAGACAAGAATTCCTTGATTTGAAGCAAAGGGATAAATCAGTGTCTGAGTATGAGAAAGAGATAGTGCTACTAAAGCAAAGAGATGTAAAAGGTTCAAAAAGGGCCTTAATACTAAAAGTAGGTTAAAAGTGGTTACAAGTAAAATTAGAGACTTTGCTTCTTTAGTAGCTATAGCTTACACAATAGAGGATATATTAAAGGAGCAAAATGAGGGTGATTTTCAAAAGAAAAAGCCTTTTGTTCAAGGTGAAGCATGCTTAACTCCAGAAATGGACAAAAGACAGAAAGGAAAGCATATCCAATTACAGTCACAAAAATAAGTAAAGACTCAAATATTTGAATAAGGAACACAATCTAGGCATTCTCAGCAAGATTGGGCTATGAATGCCCTAGTATCTAATGTCAGTAGTGCACCAATTAATGCATGTGAACATTATGGGAATAGACACTTTGGTACATGCTGAAGTACTATACCAAAGGCATGTTATAAGTGTGGGTCCCTAGAATATTTTGCTAGGGTTTTCCCATGAAGACTAGTTATCAACCCACAATACCAAACATTTTCACCTACAGTCTCTCAAAATCAATAAGAAATGAAAATTGGTGCAATGATTGGTAGTCAAAGGATTATATCAAAAATAGTTCAGAGAGCAAAATCTAAAACTCCATCCAGATAGTATACCTTAAAAGCTCAAAAAGAACTAAATTCTCTAGAAAACACTACAGACACTATTTATTATTACTTTAAACCCTTAATTTATTTACCTTCACAATTGTGTTGCTGAAATAAGTTGACACATGTATGATATGAGCATAAATATCAAAGAATGAAACATACATAAAAAAGGGGACAACCTGAGTTAATACAAGTCTAGTAGAATTTCAAGGTCAAAATTCTTTTAAAGGAGGAAGGGTTGTCATGCCCGAATTTTAGGTTTGACTTTTCTCAAGCATAGAATGGAATTAGAGGAAATCATAGGGAATAAAATAGATCTACGGACCAAGTAGAATTAGTTGGTATGAATAACAGAGTGAAAAATGAGTGAGGGACATAATGGTTATTTTTCAAATTATTAGGACAAAATTGGAAAGGGGTAGTTTAAGGTCTAAAAGTATCTGGAACATACATAAAAGAGGGGAAAACATGAAAATAGTATAAGAGGCATACAAAAGTGTAAAAAGGATAAAGTTCAGTACATGGTTTTGGTGAATAGTGACACTAGGATGAGAATAGTACTTCCTAAGGCCCGAGTAAACTAGTTGAACAGGATGAAAGGAAAAAAAATGAAATAATTTTATGTGAAATTTAGAGTGGAAATAAAGTCATATAAGTGTTTAAAAATGGAGTTAAAGATTCTATTATAGTGTCTTAATGAATAGTAACCTAGTTTTAGTTGAAGGACAAAATATCCAATTTAAGCTTAGAAAAATCTAAAAATAACATAGCATAATGGTTAAAAATTCTAATTTCCAATGGTCCTAAGATTGGAATTTTCTGACAACAAGAAGTAAGTTATTAAAGTTAATCAAAATCATGACTATTTGATTCAGTGGGTTCCTTTAAGTTAACAATTAAAAAACTCAAGGACTCATTAATTATGGCATTTATGATTTTTTAGTGTTAAGAGAGGAATTTATTGAAGCCTTTATAGTTAAAATTAAATTTTTAGGGATTAAAACTAACAAGAATTAATTCTAGCCATTGGATCACCTTGTGGTGAAATCATGGTCGTTGATAGGACAATAAAAGAGGTAGATGCATCTAGAATTATTGTAGAGAAGTGAAGAACTCTCCTCCCTTCTTCTCTATGAAAGGCCAAAAGTTTCTCCTCCCTCTTTTTAATTTTCTCTCTCTTCTAACCCTTAAATCACACTTATAACCCCAAATTAATGCCCTAGAATTCATTTATTCCACTCCTAGAGCTCTATTTTAGTGTTAAACAAGCAAAAAGAAAAGGAATTGGAGAGATTTAGGTAAAGGAAGGTTTAGGATTTCTAACCCCTAAATTGATAAGTGAAGTATTTTTATGGTTTATTAATTTTTTAGATAATTAAGAGTGCTTAGTTAAGTGATTCTAGCCTCAATTTGGATTTTGGATTTGATAAGAATTTTTTACAAATTTTTATTACGAAAATTCTATTATGTTTATAGTAAATTTTGGAGATAATCAAGGGAAGGACAAAGAGAAGGTGTAAAGTGCCTATTTGGAGGCCATAGAAGTGAATTGTAAGTGTATTTAATGATTTATAAATAACCATGTTTAAATTCATATTTTCAAGAATGTGTGTAATATGTAAATCTTATGAATTATGCAAGCATATATGTATAATGCATGTTTAACAATATAATTAGGTTGTATGAGTGGCTAATTAGTGATTTAGACATGAATTAGGTAGTAAGTGTGACACTTTTTACCCAATTCGATTGCTGGACCTGAATAAGGAATGTGCACGCAAGCATGTTATCGAACTTACTTACCTCTTATACCATCACTTGAAAATCCAAATAAATTAAAAACCTTTTTTAGACCATGTTTGATTTAAAATTTATTGTCTCAAAATTTTGATTCTTAAAATAACTAAAATCCATTTAACATGTTACATTCATTTTGGGAATCCTCGTGCCAAAAATCCGACAGCATAACGACTATACTAAGGCATTATCCTAAAACACATCTCAACATCAGAAAACATTTACAAATAGACATAAAAATACAATGTGAAACCTATTTAAGTAGTTACAAAACAATATATTATAGATTAGGCCCAATCCCTTTTAAGTTACATACAAGTGCCATCTAACCAATTACATCACAATAATATATACAAATCAACAAAATACCCAAAAAGTAGCTTGCTCTTGATCTGCAACAAATTCAAGGCTTTGACTCTAATCTGGTTCTTCAACCTACGCATTACAAATAAAATAATGCGCTAAGCAAATTTACTTAGTGATGTAATTAAGAAATTTTAAGATGCTTATGCATCATCAAGCATATGTATGAATTGGCAACTAAATGCATATAGCTATGCACTTATATGCTTATATTATACTTATAGCAAAAACAAGACATACAAACATGCATCAACTTCATATATATATAAACATTTAACATAATAACCATATTCAAACATAACATCATAAACAAGTGTCACCATAATTAACAAATTCATTATTATACATTTTAATGCCCATACTTAAGGAAACACTTAACTAAAATGGATAGCGGGGATACCAGGCCACCTAGGCTAATAGAACCATAAAGGTCCCTAAATCGAACTTGATGGTCATTACTGAACCTGAAAGTCATTATCCAGACCCGTTGGTCATTAAAAGACACTGAAGTATCCTAACATCTACTAAACCCCTAGTTGATTGATCAACTTATCCAATCTAGGTTATTAACTAATATAGGTTAATCACCAATTTATTTTTTTTGGTTTCATATTACTTATATAGCTTAATTAATTTTACATAATTTGTTAAGCCAACAAATGACCAACCGGGAAATATTATTTATTATGTTTCCATAATGTTCATCATATTCATCTTTAAGCATATATCAAATACACTTAATAAGCTCATTTGTACATACTACATAACATGATTATCTTCACTTAGGATATCAATATAATCATGCCTATGTACATCTTCTCATAATCAACATAACTATATAAGGTAATGATTTTCATAAAAAAACCATGCATTCCATCTTGCAGATTTTGGCCATAATGCCTCACATATATCACATACATATGAATTAAACTTATTAGGCATGTATAAACTAACACACCTACATTGAACCTCCTAAACCATTTAGCCATATCATACATATAAATACACAAGATGCTCATTTATCATTCTCCATGCATTAACTCATCAACTCATATACAAATATGATGGTCTTTATATATACATGCCATCACACATCATAATGCATAATACAACATTCATTTCATACCTTTTAACCATTAAGCCATCTTTCATCATAACACCTTAATGTGAATTCAACCACATTCATTATATTATAAACTATGCATTAGGTCATATGTTATTATCACATATGTTAATAATTCAACATACATGCATAATATTCGATTCACATACACACATCTCTTACTTAGGCCATTCATCCATCATTACACCCCTAACACTTTCATACACATGCATACATCATTATCACCACACAACATGTACATTTTAACAATAATCACCCTAATTATATGAATAGCTAATATACATGCATTTTATCAACATATAAATGCATAAGCCTAACATAGGAAATTTAGCCCTAGCTACCACCACATCACTACAATTAAATCAACATCATTCATACATCTGTTCTATTATAAATAACACACCTAACATCACTTAAACACATAATTATACATCAATGCTAAAATGCCTTATTTCCATATTCAATACATACACACATAAATGCACAAACACAAACACACATATTAGTTTTTTGTAATTACACTTGCAATGAGTCCAAAAGATGTTTATAAGCCTTCTCAAGCCTTCTCTTTTCCCTTATCCTTTCAATTATTACCCGGGTCAATTGCCAATTACATATTCAATTTTGTAAAAATCATACAAAAACAAATATGCTTCAAAAATTAAAACTGACCATGTAGACAAACTCTTAGGCACCTATAAAATATAGGAAAAATATTGGAACTCAAAAAACTCACCCAAACCAAAATGGTCACCATTCATCGAGACCAAAAATTGAGTAAATCCATCAGTTTTTCCATGATATTCCACTTCTAATAGCTTCTAGAGGTGAGGCTTGGAGGTTTTGATTAGGTGTTAGTGAGAATTGAGGGCAGAAAGATACAAAATCACTCTCCTATATAGGAAGAGGTGTGCTACTAAGGGGAAAGAGGGAAGAGGAAGAACTATTCAAACATTCACCAAAAATAAGGAATTTTGACCCTTTTATAGTTTGGGCAAAATTCCTCTTAAATCCTCTAATCTTGCCTCTCTTATTTCCACTCCATTCCACCTCAATGATCCTCAATTTAACTTCCTTAAAATCCTATAATTAATGCCTCATAACCCTCTAAAAATTGAAGCTCAAAAAAATAAGAAAAATTGAATAAAATGCCATTATTTTACTTTTCTCGATTTTAGTAAAAATAATATTTGATCTCTAAAAATTCCAATTCTAATGCCAATGGACTATTTGGAATATTTAAGTACCAAGTTATACCAATCCTAGAATTTTCTCAGCAACTTTTGAATATTTTTATGGTTCAATTAAAACTGTCACTATTCACGTGACACTGCCATAAAAATTAACTGTCATTTTTAACTACCTAAATAACTTTATTTTGACTTCAAATTTCACCCAGAATTATGTTATGATTAATACTTCTAATTAGTAAAATTAGTGCTCCCAACCTCAAAAAACACTATTCATGTCTCAAGAAATACTATTCATAACACCGGGATTATTCAGGTGTTACAATAAGGATAATGATAATGCCAACTATTATAGGGTACTTTGAATGGAATAGTGATAGTTGAAATTATGTGCACATGTAAATAATAAATAAAAGTAGAATTTAAGTTGATAATTGGTAGTAAGTTATGTGAATTTATGTAGTAAGATAAATGGGTGATAATAATAATGTAAATGGGTTGTATGCATAATTGTTCAATGGTTTGAGTAAGAATTGGATAAGAAATCATTATGTTGATATGGTTTACATTATTGGCTGAAAGGTATCTATTAAGGAAATAATATTACATTGAATTATATAATGTGTATTATAATGACAATGTAAAAATAAAAGGGAAAGTAATAATTAAAGAGCTAGATAAAGGTTAAGTGAAATTAAATGTATGTATGACATGATGTGTTATGTGATAAAGATATAATTAGTTTAATGATGTTTAGGTTATTTAGCATGGAATACACATGTGAAAATAATAATAGATTAAAATTATATACATGTATCCTTAAACAATTAGACAACATAAGTAAATGTTAGATATTATATGATTTGGGAACAATGAAACATATAGGTGTTAATGTTGAGATTAACTAATTAACTAAGGAATGTATTGATCTTAGGTGCAATTTAAGTGTATGCAAGTACAAAAGGAAATAAAAAGTATTGATAAATATAAAATGATGAATTACAATATAGTGAAGTGATATTAAAAAGAATATGATAATATAACTAGGAGATTGGTATAAATTGGTACTAAGAATACTAAAGTGAATATATGATTAAGGGTAAAGGGAAACCAAAAGTATGTAACAATAAAGTGAATATATGATATTATATTTGTGTATGCAACTAAGAAAAGTACTGGTATATTTAAGTCATGATGACACATAAGATACAAAATAAGGAAATCGATAAAACGCATTTTATTAAAACACCTACTAGATAAGTTAACCGATCAACTAGGGACTAACATTAGTTGCTAGATTACTTTCACATTAGATACATAATGTGAGTGTAACCACCGAGAGGTCCAACAAAACCATTACACATACTCATAACACTAGTGTAGCCATAGAAAGGTTCAATAAGATCACTGCACACATATAATATACATATGAGGCTTCTACAGGCATCAAAAGTTTATAGGGCCACTATACCACACTAGTGTAGTAACACATATTAGGTCTAGAATGGCCACTACACATATATATAGGTAATATGGATGCAACTGCACATATTAGGTCCAAAATGTGGGCCATTACACAATTAGTGGTATCCCGATATCTAATATGGGATTCAAGTCTCTCGGATATAGGCTAAATGATTAAAAATTTGAAATAATACATGGGTGAACAAATGAGAATACTGACTAAACAAATAATTGATTGTTCCATGAGTAAATGCTTAGAATGTTGAATGAGTGTATAAATGGAAATACAATTAGAAAAAAATAATGGTAAGGCAAATAAAATAAATACAGAGTGATATAATTAATCAAATGCTAAATGAGTAAGCACCTTGGATACTGAATGAATAAATAAATGGCAATTGAAATGGAAATAATAATGTAACAAAAATGGTAAAATAGGGTATAAATAGAGCTTAGAATTTGAAATGCAAAACTAGTGACTGAATAAATAACTAATACGAGTAACTCATAATGTGATAAACAAATGAAGAAATAATAAGAAGATAGGTCCCATACTAATAAAATAAATTAAGTTAGTTATGCATTGACTTATTAATAGGTAAGTATAGTAGAATGATGTGGTTAAATAAACTAGTACCTACATATAATGGAAAATAAAATGATTAAGGATAAGTTTGGTTAGCATTGTGTGTCATACATGAATTATGTGCGCATGATTGAAAAAATCTTTAATATAGTAATATATACTTCATTGAATATGCTTAGCGCATCATTGTTTGTGATGCATAAGTAGTAGATAGCAAGTCAAAATAGCCGAGTAAGGTACCAACCTCAACATAGCAGCACAAATTGGGAAGTCTCATTTTTGTTTACTTTTAATACTTACTTGTTATATTTAATGGCATAATGGCACTCATGTGTATGTAAAGGGAATAGGCATAAACCTAAGTATAGGTAAATATATGTGTGGATGTATATAGATACACTTAATTATGTAAATTATTGAAGCATAATGTGAATACTAGTTTATGATGGTGTGTGTACCGATAGAAATTAGGATGTTTTGACTTTTGAATGAATGATGTCAATGAGTTGAAATAATAGAGGTGATGAGATTTTAGGATGATCATAAAGATCAACGATGTAATCTGATGAAGTGATGTTATAGAAGTGTGTTTTTTGCAAGTATGTAGTTGGGTAGTATACTAAACAGTCGTTATGCTGTCAAAATTTAGTTAAATAATTCTAAAAATTGACCAATAGTTTAATAGTCAAACAACTGAAGATAAATGTATAATAAAAATATAAGAAGTGTTTTAAAAAGATAATCAAAGAGAAGAAGGCAAACAGGGTGGTATGTCATCTCTTATTCAGATCCATCAACCGTATCGAGTAAGGGATTAGAAGGAATAACAATGTAATTCGATGACATTGATGTTATAAAAGTGTGTTTTCTATAGTGTACAATTGAGTAGTATATCGATCTACCATTATGTTGCCAAAATTTAGTTAAATAAATCTAAAAATTGACTAATAGTTTAATAATCAAACAATTGAAGATAAGTATATAATAAAAATATAAAGAGGTTTTTAAAAAGATAATAAAGGACAAGAAGGCGAATAGGGTGGTGTGTCAACTCTTATTTGGATCTAACAATCAGATCGGGTAAGGGGTGTCACATTTGGTGGTATTAGAGTAAGTTTAGGCAGTTTAAAAAACCACTTTACTAGAGACTGTCCTATAAGGTCCAAAACTGATGCATAGTTATAGGGATCTACCCCAATAGCACCTAAAGGCAGGGGAGTAAATAAGGGAGATAGACCAAAAAGCAACTCAAAGCCTCAATCAGAGACTATAATTCTACTTGAGCCAAAAACACCAATAAGGCAGTATGAGTTTGGGAGGAATAAAATGGCCCAAACATCATTACTGGTACATTCTAAATTTTGAATCCTTTAGTTTATGCACTGATTGATCCAAAGTCTACACATTTATATATACATTTTAGTAGCGTGTGAGAAGGCATTGTATATTGATACCCTAAACACAAAAATTCTATTAACCAATTCCATAAGGCATAATATGGCTATTAATAAGGTGTCTAAAGACTATAATTTGATAGTACAAGGTTATAAATTCTTGTCTAATTTTATCGAGTTTCCATTTCATGAATTTGCTATGATTTTGGGTAAAAATGGTTATCAAAACATGAATCCATAGTAGATTGCTTATTGAAGAGAATCGCTCTCAAGGCTAATGATTGGCATGAAATAATAGTTGCAGCTAAAAGAACTAATTTCATATCTAAAGTGATCTCAGCCATAGTTGCCAAGAGGTATTAAAAAGGAGTGTGGATGGCTTATATAACTTATTTAGTATATTTGAGGAAGGATAAGCTAGACATTAGACAAATTCCTGTGACGTCTAAATTCTCTTATTTATTTCTTAATAAATTGCCAATGTTACTTCTAACTCATGAATTGGAGTTTTATGACACCCCCTATCGGACTCTTGAAGAAATCTAACAGGCGATGCACTTCCCACCAAGTCACCCATTATGAAATTGCTCAAGGTTTGCACTCTTTAACACTTATAAATTATTTCATAACTTTATCTGATATTGCTTAACGTCACATTCTATCCCTTAACCATCGTTCCTTATGGTATAACAAACCTATAAAACCTCTTAACAAACCCTTTATAGGTTTACAAAAAATTGGGCAGCACAACGGCTACCCAGATGACATTTTGAAATTTTTTTCCACCTGTAAAAACACTTCCAATGTCATTATTATCAATCTATCTTCTTTTAGAGCCCTTAGTAACCTTATCACATATCCACAAACACACAAAAAAACACATAGGGCCTCAAGCCCAAAACTATCAAAAACTACAGAAATAAATCATTCAAATAAATAACATGTTTATATACATCGCCCAAACACATATATATACAGACACTAGTAGCTTCTAAGCATGCTAAACCTATAACCTACAATATTTACATAAGTGCCAACTAACATAACAAATAAAAAACACATTTATGTACCCTTCAAGCTATGCTACTACACTACACGATCCCTGAGGCTGGACTATTTATCTCTGCAACCTACGCACCAAAACACTAGTACACTGAGTATAAAACTCAATGGTGAATTTAATGTATTTAAAACATGTCACATACAGGTACTCAGATGTAATAACAAGCTATAAGTGTATAATTGCAATACAGAAAATAAAATCATATAAGTGACATTAGTTCCAGTACTCAGACTCCTAGTTTATTTAATTATAGTTATGCCATTATGGTATGTCCATTAAATTTATTCATTCAATGATTTGATATCAATCAGGTCTGTACATTAATTTAATTTAATACGCCTAACTAAATAGATTACACTTAAAGGCATTAGACCAAGAAGGAACTAAAAACTGTGTAGTGGCCCATATTCTGAACCCCGACTATTGGACCGACCTAGTCTGATAGCATGGACTAGTTCACTTGAACCTCTCAATACCAGACAAAGGATAGCAAGGAAAGTCCATAGACCTCTCAATACCCAAATAATCAACATCAAACATCTCTAATAGATAGCAATGATCAGTTTGTAGACCTCTTAATATCCCAAATAATCAATATTAAACATCTCCAATGGATAGTAGGGATTAATCTTTAGACCTCCCAATATCCCAAATAAATCAATAAATATCTAGCAGCTACTAATACCTAGTTGACCGTCAACCTATCTAGTAGGTGTCTAACTAATGGGCCATCTGACCTTATTTTATGTCCATTTACTTGCTGATCATCATTTTATACTATTTAAGCTTGATTAATAGTCAGTGATGAATTTATTTTGACAGTTGAAATTTGACCTAGACAGTTATAGGTCATTTTTTGTCTTCCCGGACCGTTACGAGTTTTTTTTCTAAGCCAATTTAGGTCACTTCCTTAGGCATATTTAAGTCCACTTTAAGTCTAATCTA
>CANXYI010002643.1:0-10766 GCA_948208565.1 Hura crepitans
TTGAGACAACTTTTGAGGCCAATGTGAAAATATGACATGACATGAATTGGAGCCTACAAAGGCCAATTGTTTTGGCATAAAAAGAGGTATTGGAAGATGCCTAGAAATTAGTGGCTATGAGCCTATAATAATGTATTATACCTATAACTAACCTATAACTGTCCTATAAAAGGACCACTTGGGACATTACAAGAATATGGTCTATGACATGCCTATAATTGAACTTTAAATTAATAAAATAAAATGGACTTAATGATGTTTATAGGTTGAACTTAAATTATGCTTAAGAAATAAACTCGTAGTTACCCGACAGGACCAAAAATGATCTATAACTATTCAGGTCAAATTTTAACTATTAAAATAAATTCATAAGTGACTATTTATTAAATATTATAAAATGATGATTAGTAAATAAATGAATGTAAAATAAAGTCAAATGGCCTATTAGTTAGACATAAGCTAAATGGGTTGATCGGTCAACTTAAGAAATAGCAGCTACTAAACTCTCTAATTATTAGACTGGGCTAGTGCAGTGGCCGAGGTTCCTAATTGAGCAATTACATTAGTCTGCAGGGTAGACGCTCTATGTTGCTAGCAGTTTTAGCTATATCTTATACTATGCCGATGCAGTGGTGAAGGTTCATAGAGGGGCCACTACACTAGTCTACTAAGTAGACCCGGATGAAGTATTTAATATGATCAGTTACCTTTGGGAGGTCTACAAACTAATCCCTATACATAGTTATTCAGTATTTTTTCCCCTTGGGAGGTTCCTATGATTTGATCCCTATAGGCTATATCAGATTGGTGCAGCAATCGAGGTCCAAAATGTAGGCTAATACACATTTTTCATTTCTCTCATAGTCTTGTGTCTGTAAGTGTACTTACCTAGTTGGGCCTATTGAAAAATTTAAAAAATACACCTAAGAATAATTGATTGATTGAATAAACTAAAAGAAATAAACTGAATGAAATTATCACAATGGCATACCTATAATTACTTAGCTGATGGAATGTATGTAAATAAAATGGGTATTGCATTTTTAATTGGTTTCTATACACTTAAATACAATATTGTTAGTGTATTAAAGCATCTATCTGCCTACATAAGATATGTTTTTAATATTTTGAATTCACCTTTGAGTTTTATACTCAACGTTCTAGCGTTTTAGTGCGCAGGTAAGCAAGGATTGCAGTTAAGCCTTATAGTATGTACAGTATAGTTGTGGAGACAGTAGAGATCTAATTTTATGTATTGATGTAAATAGTAGGCACTCATGTAAGAGCTATAGGTTATTTGTCTAGCATGCTTAGAAGTTGTAGATGTCTTTAAATTTAAGTAAAACAAAATATCAATAAATAGGCCTTTAATCTCTGAATAGATAAGTTGTGTGATATCTGAATGATTTAGATTTTGTCTAGATAGAACTATTGTGGGCCTGAGGCCCTGAATGATATTGATACTATGAGGACTAAAAAGGGTCTAGGAGTGATAGAATTGAAAGTATGACAACAAAGAGTTTTTTTATAGGTGGAAAATTTATAAGATTCCACCTAGGCAGCCGTTGTGTTGCCCAGATTTCCATAACTTTTAAAATAGCCTATCCATTGATTTTTTGGAACAAATATACCCTTTATAACATGGACTTGAGGTTAGATAGATGAATTAGGCCATATATGATTAATTAATAAATTTTCTACAAGTGTTAAATGAATGAACCTCAAGGGAAATTTCAGTATGGCTGACCAATTATGAAATTCATCACTTATCAGATTCCTTTAAGAATCCGGTAGTAGATGTCACATTATTGAACATATGTGAAGAAGAAAAAGCAAAATTAGTGTGATGATTGAATAACTATTTCATAGTTAATAAGAATAATGATAATAGAGAATTGAGAATAAACAGTATCTTGATTCAATTTTGAAAATAATAGAATAAACATACAAAATGATGTGAGATGGAAAAAGGATAATAATTAATAAAGTGAAATGTGAGGAAATTATGGCCCATGTTAGTTAAGCAATCTACTGGAAGGGTTAACCAGTCAATTAGGGAGTTAGCAGCTGCTAAAGGTTTTGATCCTTATTGGGCAGTGTCTATACTTCTGATATGGTAGGTGCAACCGCTGAGGTTTCATTAGTGAGCTCTATAAACTCGAGTATTGGGAGGTTTTTTGAGCTAATATCTACTGCCCATTTTATTTATAGATATTGGGAGGTCCGACAGGGTATATCCCTCCTATCCATGAGAGTTGATATGCTGTTTGGGATATTAGAAGGTTTGATGGCGTTGATTCCTATAATCCCCGATAGATATTGAGAGGTCCACTAGAGCTGATCCCTACCACTTGCCACTCTGATATTGTGAGTTTATTGCAAGCTAATCTTTGTTATCAGGTGGATGGTGTGTACAGACGTCTAGGCCCAAAATATGAGCCACTGTACAGTATAGATCCCATTATCTAGTGTTTAAGGGGTTATCTCTCGAGTATCTACTTAGACAAATAAATGGGATATAAATCTAGTTATACTATTGGTTATGATATGAATGAATAGAAAGTAAAATAAACATGTAAATTGGCTATGACAGGTAATGATCAGTAAACAAACTATTGCTTAGACTCATGAGAAATGAAATATACTACTTATAAAATAATTCTAGAATGAATTGAGACTAGAAATGGGTAAATTATGACACCAATAGAGTAACTACATGAGAATGGTCTGAATAAGTGACCAATGAATAAACAATTTAATAGAAGGTAGGTAGTGACATTATATCTATAACACAATCGTATAATAAACTAAAATAATAATTAATAAGTTACATTATTGTCAATGGAATTAATAAAAGAATAAACCATAATAATGAGTATAATGTATTAGTACCAGTTTGATAATAAATTAAAATGAAATAAGGCCTGCATAGAAAGAAGTAAATAAAAGGTGAAAGAGATAAAATAATTATGAAATGGAGTATCTCAAAGGCCAACCATAGTAATAAATAAAATATTGGCTTAATAAAAGGGAAACTAAATTAAATACACATAAAATGCACCATTTTACATTATCAGGTGGTAAAATGGTAATAAGGAATGGAATTTACATGTAATCCACATGTATGTGTTGTACAATGCATGTTTCACTAAATTCACCACTAAGTGCATACTCAACATATTGGTTGTTCCAATGCATAAGTATTAAGCTGTAATAAGCAGTGTGGATATGATCAGTAATGTAATGAAAAGGTTGCAAGGTAAGGAGGTCCTACTTATGATAGTGTATAATTAGACATAGTAGTGGCACTTATGCATGGTAAGGTAGTAACCGCGTTAATGGCTAGTTGTGAATGGAATTTGTTATTTAGGGAAAATTTTAAATAAACTTTATAAAGCCTATATCTGATTAATAATTTATAGAAATACCATGCGGGAAAAGAACATAGCAAATACCATGTTTTGTATAGTGAAAACTATCTAAATTGAGTAGTTTGCACAAAGAAACATTACCCTCAATAAGAGTTAAATGATAACAAGCCACACAAAATAATGATGGGTAACTTACGGGAAGTGGCATCCTTTATTTGGTTCTATGGGAATCAGGTAAGGGCTATTGCATCCCATTTGGGTTTTCCCTTTAGCTTTTGTTATTTCTTAATCCTAACTTTTGCCTAGCATGCCCATAAGGGTTTTCATACTAGCGGGTTTACCTAACTTTTTTCTTTAGTGGTCCTATTTAGATTTTCCAACTAAATGACACTTTTTTTTAGATATGGTTATAAGATAGACTAAACTTGCTTGTGGTTCCTTTTGAGAAGCTTTGGAATAAATATGTCCCGAATAATCATTGCAGAAGAAGATTGTAGGAAATTTCAACACTTTAAAGTAGTAGACTTCGTAGCTTAGTAAGATTTTTGAGATTTAATGTACATGTCCTTAGTGGAAGATCTCCCATTTCTCTCTATCTTTTCATTCTTGGTGTATTCCTTTAGCTGGATTAAGGCTTGCAACCTTCTACATTTCTTATTAGATTCAACAATAGTTCAGGTCGATGCAATAAGTTTCTCTAGAACCTTTAAGCTTTAAAGGTGGCTTTTTGACATGGCATTTCTTGTGCTCCTTTCCCAACTTATGGAAATGTCAAGCTGTGTGGAAAGATATACCTAATCATAAAGCTAGTAACATGAGTACATATGACAAATATAATGATTGGATTGTTAGTACATCAAGGGACAACATGTTTTTAGTATTAAAGAGAAAGAAAAAAGATTTAACTTTTACTTTTGATAAAGAAGACTCATGTCTAGACCTCTAAAGTTGAATTATTTTTTTTGATATTTATGACTTGATGGAAATTTGTATGGCAGTAATAATAACCAAGCATTTTTGCCATTATTTGCTTTTAAAACTGTATTGCTTAATCTTGGTGAATAAATTAGTTGTGCTTCGAATACAACTATTACCAATTAGCCTTGGTAGGTTTTCTTGATTGGACATTTTCTTTTTAATCCTTAAATTTTTACATGAAGTGCATATTTTCATGTTTTTACCTCATTGGGGTGTCTTAAATTTTGCCTATTCTAGTTCTTTTGGGGTTTTTAACTTAACATACTTTTTTTCTTTTTTTTTTCTAGAAGAAATACTTTGTCAGCTTATCTATGTTCATAAGTTCTAAAAACTTATTTCCTTTTAAATTTGATAACTTAACACCTATATACTTGAGTAACTTCTTCACCATGTATAGACCTTCCTAATTAGGCTTGAACTTCCCTCTAAGGTTTCTTAGTAAAGGTTTATTTTGCTTTAAGACAATATCACCTTTTCAAATTGAACTCGATTTGACCTTTTTGTTGTAAGCCCTAGCAACCTTCTTTTATTACAATTGCATGTGATATAAGGCCTTAAGTTATTTTTCATTAACCAAGATCAGTTGTTCATACCTAGCCCTTACCTATTCATCTTCTAGCACCTTTGCTTCTAGAACAAACCTTAATGAAGGAATTTCAATCTCAACTGGTAACAATACTTCCATTCTATACCAAAATGAGTAAGGTGTAGCATTTATGGAGGTTTTGACAGTTGTTCTATAGGCCTAAAGTGAAAATCGTAAAATTTCTACCTAATCTTTATAGGTAAACACAATTTTTTTCAAAATTTTCTTATCATTTTTATTAGCTACTTATATTGCACCATTGGCTTGAGGTCTGTAAGGTGAAGATTTATGGTGCTCAATTCTATATTTTTGTAGAAGTAGTTTAGTATAACCCTAAAACTGCTCCCTATTATTTGAGATCACTTACTATGGCAATCCATACATACAAATGATATTTCTTTCAATAAATTTAACTATATGCCTTTCCCACAATGTAACACTGACTCCTTATATATAACTGATTATCTAAAAAAGAAGGGATTACAAGTGAGCTTATGCTTAAACCTTATGCTAATGATCCCCTTAAGAGGTTTTAAAAAAGGGTTTTAGTTTAACTTATTTATTGGTTTCATCATTCTATGGAAAACTATTTAAAATAAAGGATAGTTAAAGCCTAAATTTTGGCAGCATAATGGCTATCTGGATGGTATAACAAAAATTTCCCTATAGAAAAACTTATACAAATAGTAAAATCATTAAAAACAATCCTATAATCATCTTCTACTATAGTAACATCAAGTGAGTACATCAAACATATAATAGCACATCTGTAAGTCTATCATCCCTTATGACAACTCAAGGACACAACTAAAGACTCTTCCTTAAAGGAAGAAGTCAAATAAGGTTAATCACGCCTAGTTTTAGAACATGTCAACCTACTATCCTACAATAGAATTCATTAAACTTATACACCCCTATGTAAGTCAACTCATGTGACTTTCATAATACATTAGATATTTGAACTATAATGCATTCAAGCCACCCTATTTATAGATACTTCATATTACATTAATTATATATATGATTGCATTTATGTATGTGTGTGTGTGTGTGTGTATATATATATATATACATCCTTAATTAAATATGGTCTGTGCAAGCCATTCTCAATAATAGATACTTTAAATAAATGATGGAACTATATGTCTAACCAACTCTAATTTATTGGGAACATGATGCTTATTCTGGTACTTTTGATGCAATTGAGGTTTTGCTTAACATTTTTATATCTCTGGAACTTGTATGAGGCAAAACCAATTTGCTGAGAAAAATACATTCAATGGTACTCTAATATGTCTATGTCTCACACTCTTATAATTTAATTAAAAAAATAAATAATTTATTTAAAAAAAAACAAAGAGAAAGGTGTGATGTTAATGCAACTTACTATATGCATGTACATTGAATTTCAAACTAGCAATGGATCTTACCCTATCTCATAAGTAAATTGGTTACATGTGTTTTTACTTACCATGTCATGCATGCGAAATAGCTGAGCATGCTTAATTGGCTAAACCTATAAACTAAAACATATAAATATGATATAATATAAGTATAATGCATTCTAGGGATATTTTATCAATATTTACATTAGCTTATGATTTACTCACATTACTAACTAGATGCTGGTGTACTTATCGTTACTGTTCAATTCATGAGTAATACTAGTTATCTATGTCTTAAGTTAAATTTATTAGTTTTCCTTAAGAACATAGTTAGTTAAGAGTGTCTAGAGCTATGGGTAACACTTTCCTAGTATGAACCTAAGGTAGGGTAAATGGGGCTAATACATAATCATTAACTAATTTTGCCTAATGCTTTCTAGGGTTAGGTTTAATAATTTTTCTTCAGATTTGATTCCATTCTCAATATGCTAATACTTTACTTGGTGTCCACTCAGAGATGCTAAATTGTAAGGAGTTTACTTTACATAGGGCATTATCACTCATATTGTTGATAGTATTAAAAGCTCTTAATATAGAATGTTGTTTGTGGAGAAAATCTTCTAGTCCATGACACTAGAATAACCCAATCATATCATTGGTTTCTCAATTACATCTTAGACTTTACTCCTCTATTCCGAGATCCTAGTTTAATTTATTCTCTAGTAACATACACTAATCCTTATAAATGCACAATTTATCTACCTATAATACCTAAAATGCTATTGATAACCATATAGGAGCCTTAGTTGCCTCTAAGCTATTGAATCTCACTCCTCATTTCTTTCCTTGAATAAATTCAAGACTTGTTTAAGAAGTGCAAAAGCAAAATGAGTATGTGTCTGGTTTTGTAACACCTGTATCTAATTTGTAACATTGTAAAAACCATAGGTTTATAGATTATGATTTCTAATGTTTCGGCACTAAATAAAATGAATATAAAAGAGAATTTTTTAAGTCGAGTAATAACACAATTATTTAATCATTAATTCACTTTAATTTTTTATTATTTGGTTTGGCCTGGGGAAAATTATAATTTGGTGCTTATTTTATGTAATGGAAATTATTGTTTACTAGTTCAAAACAAGTTGTAAAAAAAGCAAATAAGAATTTATTAGCAATAAATTAAGAAATATAGGGACAAAGAAGGATTTTTCATTAAGTGACAGCTAAAAGAAATAAAAAGAAAATGAAAATAAAAGAGAAAAAATGGGGATTTAAAATGGATTTTTGACAAGAATTCAGTGGACATAAGTTGGGAACTTAATAAATAAATAAACAAAAGAAAAAGAGAAAAAGGGGCAGAAAGTGGAGAAATGGGAACAGAAGAAAATAGAACAGAAAGAAAAAGACAGGAAAAGAAAGGAGATCAATAAATTAGAGAAAGAAGGTCGGGTCTGCTATCGTGTAGTGAAGGAAAGTTTGACAATAAGGAGTTGAAGTGCTAGTGTTGAAAAGATGAGGAAGGTAGCCAGCGATACTACTCATTAGTATAAAGGCAGGGGTTTTTATAGATTGGCTAGTGGTAGAGTTACTGAAGGGAGAAAAAGGAAATTCTTAGTTGGAATGGTCAGTAAATTGATTAAAAATTTTATAATTTAACTAGATTATGAAATTTTGAGTTTTGCTATGAGCAATTAATGTATATGAGAAGTTAATAGGCTATGGGTTGGGTAGTTTTCTTTGTATGTTATGTTGAGGATTTTTATTGTACAAGTAGAGGGGATTAGGTTGTTAAAAGTTATTGCAGTAGTAGTAGGAAGTTTTTATTGTTGTCAAGGCACAAGGCTACTATTGGATTATTGGCAAGAGAAAGAAGGGAACAAGTTCGGTACAACGAAAGTTTAAGCATGAAATATCTACTATAAATTTTTTATGCTAATGAAATTTGAACACAACAAGGGAAATAGATGATTGAATGAATAAGGAGGGAGCAATTTTAGATAGTAGTTGCTGCTTAAATTTTTCTACAACTATGATAACGAACTCTATTGTTGTTTAGGTTATTATAGCCAAATTTCTCACTAATAAAGCCGAGTCAAAATTGTTTTGGATAGATATGATAAAAGAATGTGCAATGGCCTTATTATCAATGCCATAACAAAGTACATAAATTCTTCTATTGAGGAATGACATTAGTAGAGGCTAAAATAGAAGGTAGCAGTTGCTAAAATTTTTAGTAAATGGTAAAAGCGAGAGGAAGTGTGTTTTAGTTCTTGAACAATAGAAAATGTAGCGATTTACTATTTTAAAATTTGGAGGAAATTGAGTGGAAAGAGGAGTTCATAAACACCACAAGCACTAGTACTATTTTTAACATTGGCAAGGTCAGTAATCTATTCTTACTTTTGTATTTTGGTTACTAGATTTTTAAGGTAAACTTGTGGTCAAATATGTATTGGTATAAATATTGTAATATGTACAAAAGGAAATTAAGATGGAATTATGAAATAATTTAGGGCTAGAACTAGCTTAATATTTTTTGTATAATAGAGAGTATTTTGCCAATAACTTTTCATATAAATGTCAAATTCATGCAAAACAAGTTCCAAATGAAAGCTCACACATAAGGTTATATGTTTTTGAAGAAAGATTCCTCTATTTTAGCATAGTTATTGCCCAAAAATTTTGTCAACAGAGGTGTGCTTATACTGTCTATAGCATGTTGAAATTCAAGGAATAGTTTATGTTCATTAGGCTATAACTTCTAATGTAGGTGTCCAAAACAAATGATTCTTAAACTAAAAGAAATTATACTTATAGAGCTAAAAGTTTGTTTTAGAAGTCTTAGACCAAATTTATCTTTAATGTTCCTGAAATCTTAAGGAAATATAGGATTAGTGAACTAGAAATATGAAATTTTGAGAATGGAAAATTATGAGAATAGTACATGGTAATTGTCTTATAACTTTTAATATATAGCTCTGATTGAAGTGAAACATTAACTAAAATAAACATAAGACATAGGTCTATATTTTTCCTTCTTTAATTACACCAAATTTAGTTGGTATGTTAACTAAAAACATGATACAATTTTGAATTTAGATGCTCAAAAATGTTTAAGTCTATGTATTAAAGTAAAGAAGATTGACAATGGATTTTAATGGACTATAAATTGTTTTTATTCACATTAAGGCTTTTGAATGATGCAAGAAGAAGAGAAAAAAAAAAAGACATATGAGGATTGCTATTTTTTATTAGAAAATAAAAAGGAAGTATTTCAGAGTTTTGGGAGAAACATTAAGCAAGAAAGGTAAGTATCCAAGTTTAAAATGTTATATTTCAATGTTGTATATGCTTATAAAATTTAAAGCATGATTGTCACATAATTGCATATACAGTGTCATTTTAATAATGCACATATTTATAATGTTGAGCCTAAAATGAAAAAATTAATGTGTGACTAAATGTTAAATGCATTAATATACATGAATGCCAAAGTGACTTATGTGAAGTGTTATATTCTTATGGTTAACAAGGATGATTAAAGATATGTATAGAATATGAAATTGAATATGTAAAACTAACTGAAATCAATTAATTCCATATTATGTGTACTTTGATTTAAATGTTTGAGAATGCCATAAGCCATAATGCCACAGAGTAAATTGATTGTATGAGTTGTTATAAGTATGTTAAAGTGTTTAAAATGCTTAGAATGATTAAAAATTAAGTAAAAATGTAAAATGTGTTAAATGAGCTTTTGAAGGCATGTTTTTTTAGCATAATAGAGTCCAGGTAGTTTAATTTGATTAATTAGGATTGAATCAGCATATATTGTTATAAATCCTCATATTTTACAAAATATAGTTTTACGAATGTGAGAGAGAGTATAAAAGTGGAGAAATGCTCTCAACATGTTTAAGTAGCCTATTATGACATAATATGGAAATATGCCTTAAATTATGCACTTTAAAGTATTATGAATGTTTTTGGAATGCATCAAGTTTTTTTTATTACGCTTGTTATAGATATAAGCTATTTGAGCTAAATAATGAGTTGGCCAAATATCATAAAGCGGCATGAGGAGTTTGGCTAATTGGTAAAGATGAATGGTTGTGTGTAAAAAATGGCATGTGGGTGTGAGTGTTACAACATAGGGTGGATTATTGCAAGTCAATTTATTAAAGCCAATTATTGTAATAGAATGAATACTTTTAGAGATTAGAGGGTGAGAAAATAATATTAGGAGTACACCTATGGGTAAGGCCGAATGTTGCAGTGCCAAAACATAGGTTTGCATTCTTAAAAGCTAAACTAAGACAACATGTGGTTACATGAGCATAAATTAGATTTGTTAGTTGTATGCCCAGAGCACATGTGTAATAGGGATAATTTCATGTGCAATCAAATAATTATTCATTAATAAAATGGCATTCTTTATTACTT
>CANXYI010002768.1:0-10256 GCA_948208565.1 Hura crepitans
GGAAAAGTTATGGTCATAATAAAGCTAATATTACATACCTACAAGAGAAGTGGACTCCTAGCTATAAAGTCATCATCTCCTTTCACTAGTGCATTTAAACCACGAATGGTCTTAGCTAGAAAGGCACCAATAGGATTATAACCCGAACACATTGTAGTAAGAAGGTGAAGAACCTTGAAGTCACAATATTCATAACAAGAAGTAACACTGAGCTAGCTTTCGAGAAGGCATAGCAGAATGCACTTTACCCATTCCACTGAGTCGATAGAGATTTGATGAGCATGATCTAAGATTGACTGCAAAGAAATCGGGCTTATTCTCGGTACTATTTTACAACAAATAATGGGAGAAAAGCCTAGAGTTAGAATAATATCCAAAAGGTAGTGATTCTCAAATGAAGGCAAGGCTAAAGGGGTAGTAGGAGTAATTTTGTATTCCAGGATAGTGGCAAATTCCTCCAAGGTGGGGCATACTTCTTGTTAGCCAAAAGTGAAAACATGTAAAATAGGGTCCCAATGTCATGCAACAACCTCTAAGAATTTGGAGTCCATCCGGACTTTACTCAAGAATTTGAGTGCCAAAAAAGGAGTAAGAATGGGCAAAGCCCAAGAAGCTTTTGATTCTAAAGCCTTAGACAACTTCAAATGAAAAGGAGACATGCCACAAAGAATGAGGTAAGAAGCCAACAAGGGAAATGTATTTATAGACCAAGGCATTCTATTCCTTTTCCTATTAGGAATAGGAATCTAAAACACAGAAGGAAGTCTATGCGGACCTATAAATTGCATTGAGGTCCGCACGGACTAATAAATTGATGCTCATATCACTACCATGTCAGGTCCATGGCCAAAGTCATGTAAAGTCTATACAGACCAAGTTCTCTAAGTCTTCCTAGACTAGAATGACCCTTCTAGGTCCAGACAGACTCATAAAGGGCCCAAAACAGAAAGAAATGCCAAGTTCATTTAAGGGCATAAAAAGGATATAAAGTATTCAAAATCAAATAGAGTGTAAAGATGAAAATGTTTAAGAAAGAGAAGGTTAAATTGTATTATGTTCAAAGTACCAAAATAAGAAACAACGAATCCTATCTTCAGATAAAAGGAGGCCTCACATCATGCCCCTATACAACAGCTATAATAAGAAAAAAGAGAGAAGGAGGCCATTCTCAATTCTAGCCATCAAAGCTATCCTCTTCCTATGTGTCCTTATCCTCATAAGAAATCACCAGCCTCTTAGCCACCTTGTAAGCTCTTATCTTCCTCCAAGCTTCACATAAAGCCACCACATGCCTAAACGGTTCGTTCTATAAGAAGAGTGAAGGATCAATGTAGCATTGTATAGATGTAACATATATAACACACACATATAACACAACATGCACAACATATATGTAACACAACATGTATAACATAC
Source organism: Hura crepitans (assembly GCA_948208565.1). Lineage (NCBI taxonomy): Eukaryota > Viridiplantae > Streptophyta > Magnoliopsida > Malpighiales > Euphorbiaceae > Hura > Hura crepitans. The sequence continues at coordinate 1,417 of CANXYI010002768.1, forward strand.
ATGTAACAGAACATACATAACATAAAACATAACACATATAACATGAATAGGTAATTCAATACACATGGCATATGTATAAACATAGATAACATAAGCATAACATGTAACATACAAGGTACATAAGTAACATATACAACAGGTATGCACTTACTGCCAGCACCCGTGTCTCATTAACCATGGCCCTCCTAAAAGCCTCCACGACTCAAGCAGTCCTCTCTACTAGAGCCTTCTTCACCTAATCAAAGAAAGCAAGATGTACGGCATATGCAATAAGAAGATTTCAATGACATGAATTGCAAAACTAATAATCTTAATAGTGTCGTATCCTCGGGCTCAAAGGCTACGGGCCAACTCTCTTCGATACGAAGCTTGGAAGAAAAAAGCTCCCTATTGACACTGTAATGTATATAACTTAACTTGGGCACATCTACCAGTGTCCCTATCACCTCACCAGGAAAAGACATCGGGCCAACTGATGGTCCTGGAGCATGAGTAGGTGAGGGCGAGAATTGAGAACCTAGGGAGTTGGATGTAGTCTTTGGCTGCTTTCTTGAAGAGGATAGGCTAGCCCCAGACACAATAGTGGGCTACAACACAACAACACACAAGTTAGGAAAATATCATGAAAAAGGCATCGAAACACAAGAATTTCACCTGAGATGGAAGAGGCCTAGAAGTATAAGGAACTCAAGGAAGCAAGTGAGTTATGGCCCATGAAGCATAGCCCTCATTGCCATCTTCCACTAGAGTAGCCTTAGGGACCCTGATGGTCATCCCTTGTATGAAGTCTAAATCATTAATATACCTCCCAAATAGCATGGACTCATGAGGATCTAAAGGGATGAGACGTAAATTAGAACCTAAGTGCTAGCTGACTACTCTCTCTTCTAGGAACCAATAGTCTATTTCTAGTGTAGTCAACAACAAATGGCAAAAAAATAAGCCCCGAATAAAGCACAAAGGGGGAGGCAACTCGTTGATAGGAAATACCCACCATGCCAAATCAACCTGTACAAGTAAGTGTTAATAACATGTGAATAAACATTGACATGAAATCCCTATTTCTATGTAGGAAATACTCACATCTATCCATGCATGCGAGCTAAGATACTAGCGATGCTGCATCAAAGATGCTACATTCCAAAGGCCAGAAGTAGGACGAACCCACCTTTCTATCACTGGATAGTGATGTGGCATGTCTAGCTTGCAAAGATGAGCGAATAAGTGAAGCTCATAAGCCTATACCTGAAAATAACAAAAGAATGAGATCGGTTATAAAACCTTAAAGAGAAAAGATTTAGCTTACCAAGACACTAGACATAAAGCCCTAGATGAAGTGATGGCTTTTTTGAGTCCATACAACTATATCCAAACTCTGGAACATCCATCCCAAGGATGAATTGCACCAAGTCTTGCCCACCATCTTATCAACCTCCTTTAACACCAAGAGAAAGCTCCAACTCACAGTGCCATTAGCATTGGCAACTAAGGTGATGCCCAACAAGTGTAGTATGAAGCAACAGATGTACTGATCTACCTCTAATTCACTTAATGAGGACTCTTTACCACACCTCTCTTATAGGTTTGTGCAATGAATACTGCTGGCCCTATCTTTAGGAATAAACCCCAATAGCTCCTTAACCTTTGATAGTCGTAAGGATAAATGCCGATAACAAGCATCAAAAGTAAAGACACGGCCGGTACAAGGTGCCCTAGTAATAAACTCCTAATCAAATGGCATGATCACCATCTCTCCAAAAGGTAGATGGAAGTATGGGTGGTATCCATCCATTTATCCAGCAATGCCCATAAGGCCTACTGGTCATGACAAAAATCTCCACCCATGAAATGCTCATTAAAGGTCTGAAAATAGATTGTGCACACCTTGTTTTTTACCACCACGGGCATGGTGGAGTACCATTGTTGAGGACCAGATAACGTGCCTCCACATTTGAGGCGCATCTATAAAACAAATAAGTGATAGGTTAAGAAAAATTTTGTATGGACCAAAATTTCAAAACAAAAGTCCGTATGGACTAGAAGGAAGCAGGCAAACAAGTCTGCATGGACCAACTATAAAGTAAAAACTAGTCACACTTAGGTCTGCACAGACCAACTATGGGTTAAATTCAAGTCTACACGAATGTCACTCAAGTCAAAAAATGGTCAACACCAAGTCCACATGGACCTGACAGTACAAAATATCTAACATGACCACTAGACCAGTTTTGGAAATAAAAATAAATTATAAGTTCACACGGACTAACATCCCTAAGGATCTAAGTCTGCACAGACTTGTCGTGCCCTAGCCTATTTAGTCTGCATGGACTTATCACACTAGAGATTTCTAAGAATGTAAAAATATGGGAAAAATCAAACCAAATGGACAAAAAACACACAAAGGGTGAAGAACACACCTGTGGTTACACCTCTAAACAAGCATGATGAGCCAAATTCACCAAAAGTGGAATTAGGTCACCAAATGCCATGCCATGAATAGGTGCAGTGTCCTTTGGCCTATTGATGGTGACAAAAGGAATAAAACCCACCAGAGTGGGCATTGAAATATCCTCTGGAGGAGTAGGAGAAGGCTCAGATCTAGCCTCTGGTAGAAGAAGAATCACTATGGGTATTTCTTCCCTATTGGAGGAGGATGAATCGAAAGCACTTCTAACGTAGGAGGCCATAGTAGCAGTGTTTGTCTAAAAGAAAAAAGGGAAGATAAAAGACTAGAAATGAAGAAGTGAGAAATGAAAGAGAAAAGGGATGGTTATATCATTGACATGATAAGTCTGCACGGACTTTTGCGATACAGGTTCACACGGACCATATCTCATTTAAGTTCACATGGACCTATTAAGGGATAGTCTATAAAAGTTAATCACAAGTTTGCAAGGACTAATACTCTAATGTCTACATGAACCTTGAGCCACCAAAATCTAAGAGGTTAAATTAACTCTTCTTTTACCAAAACTAACATTTCATTTCTTTTATGTAGATTCAATTCAAAGTCTTGAGATTGATGATTAACCCCGAGTTCAAACCCATCAATTTTTGGATCAACCCTGAGTTTAATCCATCATTTAGGGAGTAACTCCAAGTTCAATCCGCTAACCCTAGATCAACATTGAGTTTAATCCACTAATCTTAGATCAACATCAAAGTTTAATCCCTTCAAGGATTAATGCTAAAGTTTAATCTATAAATCCCTAGATTCAGCTTCACAAGCCAATCCATTATATTCTTGGGTTCGTTCTATATAAGCTAATCCACAACTGATGTCAGAATCAAATCATGCCCAGCAATGGCATGAGCAAAGAAATGGTTTGATAGGTAAGCATCCGTAATCGAAGAACTTTGTTATGTACTATTAACACATAGCACACACCAACGTGGGGGCAACTGTACACACCTCACCTCGACCTATGATGATAGCTAGAAATGAACTCTCAAACATAGCATGAAAGGCATCAAGACATAGGTCCGCATGGACTTATTACCTGAGTCCGCATGGACTAACCATAAAAATAGGCTAGAGCATGGCCCCTAAAGACCACGGGCCATCACCTAAAAAGCTTGGTCGTATGGACTACCAAGGATAAGTCTACATGGACTTGCCACTAGGAAAATACTCTAGATGAAAGCACTACTTTTTTAGTCTAGGAGTTAGAATCCTTTAAGGATTAGGGCTCTCTCCTAGATGAAAGGGGGAGAAAAACCTAAAAAAGAAGTATAAATACTTTTCTACATTAAGAGAGAGAAGAGAGATTCTAGAATTCAAAAATAATTACAATTACATGAATTTCAGCAGTAGAAAGCATTAGTCTTGTAAGATTTGACATAAGGAAGAACTCAACCAGTTTCACTTAAATCCAAAGGCTTTTTGTGCTAGTGTTTGAAGAGATCATTTTATCTAAGTAATATCTGAGGTCCATAGATGAACTCTCTAATATCTTTTTATGAGCCAATAATCTCTGAAATTATTAATATGTGAGGTGATACTCTATTATCCCCACTCCTATTAATAATGAGTAGGCCAATTATATTTGAAGTATAGAATGTAGGTTTGATGTCTCTAGTCCGTATTTAACTTGTCATAAGGTGTTAATTTTATCATATGAACCTGATCTTATATGTCACTATGTTTGCACGGACCTAGTGTCTTTAAACATAAGCATATAGGTTAGTCCACATGGCCTTATTTCATGTATGTTAGTTAGGTTCCTTGGTCCGCACAGACTTATATTCAATGAGCATGATTATTACTCCTATGATACTATATCAAATATAGAGTATTTGGTGTACACTAATACACATATCCATAGATGATGAAAACATATGATCAAGTGTATGAAATTGGAAGATAGTCTGCACGAACTCCATGTCATAAAGGCTATTCGTCTGCACGGACTTTATAAGTGGTAAGCTACATGTTGATCCTTTAACATGTGTTTGATTGTATAATTTATAATCTACAATACATTCATCTAAGCTTTATTTATGATTTGTTAACCATAAAGCAATGACTTTGATCTAATATGCTTGACTTTAATGTTTTTCTTGAGTTGTCAATTGGACCTCCTAGCTGAAGTGAAGCATGAGACAGACTTGATCCCTCTCTAGAAATGGTCTGCACAAACTAAGCAGTGTTCTTTTTGATGTCTACATGGACCTTGCGATGCTAAAGCGAGCCTATCTAAGGACCATAGCTTTACCTCTTTGATTTTGTACTATTTGCACTTCTTTATTCATTTTGGGGTTGTAATAGCTAGTAAGTGACCTATTTTATATGTTAAAATCTAACTCTCATGTTAAACAGTTTTATACATAATTAACTAGTGTATTCTAATAAAAATGGATTTATATTTTTGCAATCGAAAGTCACATGAAAAATGTATTTTAATAAAGGCCAATCTCCTAGAGATGGGAGTTGGGCAATTATCGCTAATTCCTATGGAATTATGGGTAATTGTTAGGCCAAATAATAATTAATCAATAACCAGCTTTCTGGATGTATAATATACATTACTGTGTTCTTTAAATACATAATTTAGTTCCACACATGCAAAGGTGATACAATTTAAATTAAGAATGGCGCATGCTTGAATGATAAGGGATTGACGAATGTTACAATATACATGGACAATATATTATTAGGGTATGAATAAGATCTAAAATTCTGAACCTTTCTCGTACAGAAGATCAGAGGTCCTAGTGTAGACACCAGGTGGCGACTCCACTAACCACTCTCATCCCCGATAAAAATATCATAATCTCTACATTAATGTATTAAAAATATGTCACATGTAGGCACTTAGATGTGATAACAAGCTATAAGTGTGTAAATACAGTGTAACAAATAAATTCATGTAAGTGACAATAATTCCATTACTCAATTTCCTAGTTCATTTTAATTACAGTTATGCCACTGTGGTATTTTTAGTCAATTTAATCATTTTATGATTTGACATTAAATTTGGTCTATACATTAAATGAATTTAATTTAATATGCCCGACTAGGTAGACAACATTTAAAGACACTAGACTAAGAGAAAATTGAAAAGTTGTGTAATGGCCCATACGCTAGATCCCAACAGTTGCACCGGCCCAGTCTGATAGCAAGGATTAGTTCACTTGAACATCCTAATACCAAACAGGGGATATTAAGGATTAGTCCATAGTCTTTCTAATATGCCAAAGAAATTGATAGTAAATGACTCTGTGGATAGCAGGGATCTATCTATAGACCTCCTAACATCAAAATAATCATCAACAAATATCTAGTAGCTACTTATCCCTAGTTGGCTGGTTAACCCATCTAATGGGTGTCTAACTAATGGGCTATTTGTCCTTATTTTATATCTATTTATTTACCGATCATCCTTTTATGATATTTATAATCCATTAACAGTCAGTTATGAATTTATTTCCACAGTCAAATTTTGATCCGGACAGTTATGGGTCCATTTTGGTCCTACTAGATAGTTATAGGTCATTCTTAACAGTTTTAGGTCTTTTTACTAGGCATTTAAAACTTTATTTTAAGTCTAATTCATGTCATAAATTTAAGTCAAGTTATATGTAGTTCAAGTACCATTTATAGGTCACTTTCTAACAATTCAATTTAATAGGATAATTATTAGTCACTTTTCCTATTTTCTTACACTCTTACAAGCCCGTAACCACTATTCACTGGCACTATTCCATGCCAAAACAACTTGCCATTATAGGCCATCTATTATCTCACGTTATACATCTCATAATGCCATTCATATTAGTGTAAAACACCATTTCCATTTCATTTATAAAAATGGTACAATTAACAACTCAAGTTTAGGATATTTTAGGTCACTTTTGCCTATGTTTTAAAAGTCCATTTACAAGCCATTTTACACTCCAATTTTTAGTCACTTTTTTCAAACCATGCTTACCATTTTACATGCCATATTTCCATACAACATTGTATATACTTAATGCTAATTTCATGTCATGCATCACATGCTAATGACATCATGCTAATTATGCACATTACCTATCATAACATACCATAATTACCATATTTCCCTATGGCACATATACCTTTCAACCATACATGTTTTATAGCCTTATACTCGTATTTTTCCATAGGTTGTCATATATACATGTCGTATATTAACATTCTAGCACATGTATAAATGTATATACCTTATGTCATGCATCATATGCTGTTACACAACCCATACATGCCTCATTCATACATGTCACACACATATACATGCCTTATTTCACCAATTTCACCACCTATATATATATATTCATAAGCTAACACCTAATTTCTATCATGATTCACACATCATATACACAATATACATCCATAAGCCAAATTACACCTCTCAGCCACATCAAATACATAACTATGATCATGCCTTTCCTCACCATACACATACACAACATATTAAATCCGTAACATACACACCATATACCATCATAAACCATTTATACACATGCCTTAACACCTCCCACACCTACACATAACCTTTTGGCCAAAGAGAGGCCATACCTTTCTATTCATTTCTTTCATCAAAACACCCTATAATTTAATCAATTATTATGGAATTAACATTAAAATAAGTTAGTTTACCATTACCACCAAATTACCCATCATAACCATAATTTCCATACAACATTTCCACACAACTACACATAAAAAACATGGTATGCCTCAAATTCATTAAATTCACATACCTAAACTTCAATTACAGCCTTGCCTATAGCTTAGCATTCTTAATTCCCTTATTAAGCATCAATTCTCCCTTGGCTTATATATAGGCATCCATTGTTTAGAAAAATCATAAAAAATTCCTTAAACCTCTGAATGAAAATCCAAGAACATAGGCATCCTTAGAATGATGAAATACCTAGGAAATAAAATATAAAGAGAAGAAAACTACACACATAACAACTTGAATTTTCAACCCTTGTCTTCTGTACACTTAGTAGTTCTTGAATTTTCTTAAACTTTAAGCTTGATTTTAGCCTCCCAAACCTTTAAGAATCAATTCTGAACTCATTAATGGAATTTTTAGTGATAATTTATGGTTGAATTATGCTTAGGAAGATATGGAAATGGAGGAGATGAAGAGAGAGTGGCATCAGGAGAGAGAGAGAGAGGGAAAAAGGAGAAGAAAATGGGGTGGTGAGTGAATTTTGCCAAATGCATGCATATGTGGCATCATGGCCCTTATATAGTAGGGCTAGGTGGCTCGGGAGGTGACATGTGTCACCCGAGCTTTTCAAAAATGCTCAATTTTGACTAAAACTTTGAGAAATTCTTGCAATTCACTTGGACAACCAAAAATTGTTACATCAATTTAAAAATCCTTGATTGGACCTATTTAAGGCCTCATAAAATCTTGAGTAAAAATTCCTTCAACAGGATAGTTACCTAATTTCCTTAATTTACATGAAAATTCAAAATTAAGGAAAAATACCAATGGCCTCAAGGGAATTTTTGACATTTAGAATATGGTATTTTTAGGTCTGTTCGAGCACATCCTAGTTCATTCTAAGCCTAAGTGCATTTGAGCCTATGGCCTACTCGATTTTGACTAAAAAATAATTTTATTGGTTCTGATAAATCTTTAAATTAAGTATTTTCATCATTTTTGAACCCCTCAAAGTTTCATGACTAGTACACCCCATCTCAGGCCTTGTGAAGGTGACCTAACGCCCTAAACACTCTTTTTTAGCCTTAGAGGTACTGTTTATAGAGCCATGACTTATGGGCATTACATGCAAATAGGCACCCATATTCGGCATAGTTTATCTTCCCTTTGAAGGCAAATAGGCACCCATATTCAATGTAGTTTATATTCCTCTTAAAGGTGAATAGGCACCTGTATTCGGTGTAGTTTTCTTTAGCTTTAACAAATTGAAATTTCCTTGAAGGCAAATAGGCACCTATATTCTATATAGTTCATCTTCAATCAAAGGTAAGTAGGCATTCACGTTCGATGTAGCTTACTTTCAAGCCTTACCTAGAAACATCATAGCAAAAACATGTTTTGATCTAGTTGGATTTTTACTCCACTTAAGGATGAGTAAGCATCTGTATTTGATGTAGCTTACTTTTAAACCTTATCTGGAAACATAAAAAAAATATTTTCTGATCTAGTTAGATTTTTACTTCACTTGAAGATAAGTAGGCACCTACATTCGCTGTAGTTTTCTTCACAATATCAATTATTTTTCAAAGGGAAAATACAACTCATGTCTAGCAAGCTTTTGAAATGATTTAAAGGTAGGCATTTGTATTTGATGCAACTTCACACCAAGTAAATATACCTTTAGGTAGGTATTTT
>CANXYI010002789.1:0-13254 GCA_948208565.1 Hura crepitans
TAGTACAAACATACATGTATTTTCATTCATTATTTAGTATAAGCACCTTATCTAGACATCAGTCATATAGCTCATGTAGCTCAAGAACACAATAGAAAAGTGACATGCATGTGTATATCATTAAGAATAGAGTTATATATAAATGTCTCATTCATTTATCTAAAGTAAAAACTTACCCATGTAGGGCACTACATTTGTATCAATCCATATCAACTCACACGTGCACATATCCTAGTCACATAGGTCATGCACACTCACATGCATCAACCACAAACCATTATCATTTCTATGCACCTAGATACATTTAAGCCTTTAACTCATGCATCAGTTATGCACTTACATCACACACAACACATGTGCACATGATGTCACATGCATACTTGCACAATATTACTATCCCTAACATTAGATATGGTTTAGACCATTTCTTTAGACTTATCACTAGATTTAGTTCGGTCCATACTATTAGACTATCTTTAGACTTATCACCCAGATTTAGTTTGGTCTATGCTATCAGACTATCTTTAGACTTATCACTAGATTTTGTTCAGTTAGCTTATTTAAACTCAACTCTAAATTTGATTCGGTCAACATTTAGCTTCTTTAAACCTATCACTAGATTTAGTTTGATTAACTCTTTAGGACTCATCACTAAATTCTATTCTATCCATTTGTAACTTACAAACCTAAAGGCTAGCAAGCACTCGCATTTAGTGTAGTTTTCTTTAGTTTTAACATCATGAAACTCCCTTGAAGGTAAGTAGGCACCCATATTTAGTGTAGCTTATCTACACCTAAAGATGAACATACATCTGTATTAGGTGTAGTTCTTTTTAGTTTAATGTTCTAATATCCCTTGAAGGTGAGAAAGCATCTTTATTCGATGTAGTTTACTTCTAAACTTTATATATGTGGAACTTCAAAAGCAAAGGCATGTTCAGATCTAGTTGGATTTTCACTTCACCCAAAACAAGCAAGCACCCGTATTCGGTGTAGTTTATCTTTACAATATCAATTCTTTTTTAAAAAGAAAATATAATTCAGGTTTAGGTAGTGTTTACAATGATTTGGAGGTAGGCATCCATATTCGATATAACTTTGCTCTAGGTAAATATACTTTTAAGTGAGTATCTCAAACTCAGGTACTTTGATGTGCACTATTTTAATTTCTACATTTCCACAGCACACACCAAAGTGGGGGCAACTATAGATGCACTACCTTTTTGGCCTATAATGATAACTAGAGATAGGCTCAAGCAATAAGGCAAGGCCTAGAACTTTGGTCCATATAAACTAACCTGGTGGAAGTCTGCCTAGACTTAATGCCATAAGGTTCACATTAATTAATAGAGACCTAATCTAGAACAATAAGCCCACGACCCATGGTTCATCTGGATAAGCTAAAAATTATATCCATTGGACTATAATAGACTCAGACTAAAACTAGGCCTAAAGCCCATAAACTACCAGGGTGAACCTAAAGCCTAGGTTTGTATGGACTTAGAGACCAAAGTTCACACAAACCTACTAATAAAAAGCTTTTAGAAGTGTGAACTTCTAATTCAAACTCTATTTTCTAATCCCATTAGGACTCTACCTCTTCTAGACAGGAAAGCTATCCACCAAGCCTACAAATACACGTCTCAAGGGAGAATTAAAAGAATGAGGAATTTTAAGAATTCAAAACCCACTATTCTAAGAGTTCGGGCATGGACTTCAAAAGCAGGAATTGCTCTACTAGACCTTAGCCCACACTAAAAAATAATTATTTTCTTAAAATCCTACCTTTGTATTGTTGCTTGAAGTTTATTTAGAAGGTAAGATCTGAGGCCTCTATTTATATTCATCTCCATTCATTCATATTGCTTTTATAAACTTATAATCTCCCACGATTAATCACACTTGAGGTAATTCTATGTAATCCCCACATCGATTATATGAGTAGGTTATTATTTTAAATTGTTTTAATTGTATATAATTGCCTATTAAAATGATGTGATAATTTTGTAATTAAAATTCTAATCGCATGAACTTATCTTAATGCATGATAAGGTTTGTATGAACTTAATATTTAAATATGTGTATGATTTGACGTTTATGTAGACTATTATTTGATAACAATTTTTCGTTCACTTTGTATACTATGTTTTAATGTATTATACTTACCATATTGATGTGATTGTATGTTGTTATCATGTTGTATGATCATTTTATTCCTTAATACACATATTGTTGATATGTTATAATTAATGTGTGGTCTACATGGACTCACTTTCATAAGAAGTGTAGTCCATACAGATGTATGTGTTTTATTCATGTGTTCTATCTGTAAGTCTACACGGACTCCCTCTCATGAGGAACATGGTCTACATGGACATATATTCTAAATTTTAGTCCTATGAATATCTATATTTCTCTTAATGTTTTCCTTCACATGATTAATTCATCAATCTTTTAGTTACAATCATGATTTCAGGCATGCATCATGATCATTCATGTTTATATAATAAAAGTTGTTATCATTCTATTTGTTATTGTTCTTAAGTCCTCACAGACCATTATTTATGTTACTAACCTTTCTCCTTGAGTTGTATAGGAATGACTGTTCTTATTAAGTTGGAGGTCCGGACGAACATATTAGCTATGACATATGTTAGTGGCTAAAAGATTAGTGATCCTAGTGTAGAGCCAAGTGGCAACTTTGAACACTAATCACCTCATTTCCAATAAAACATACATAAATTTACAGTCTCTACAAAAGGTATTTATGCCATGAAAACATTATATAGTGAATTATAGTGTTAATGTGATTGTAAAATATGTCATGCATAGTGATCTTGGATTTTTTTATTTTTTTCTTTATGAAATACATCGGAATTTTATGAATTCCAATAGAAAAATATAAATTAATATCATAAATTATTAATTTTATTAATGATTAAAATGTCATTTCATTTTATTAACTAAAAATAATATTAATTAGTAGTTTATATATGCACAGGAATAAATAACTAAGTATCAACTCCTTAGAGACAATTTGATTTTAATACAATTCAATAAATTTGAATACAATTCTCAATCTAAATCTTGATAAAAATCTAGATATATCCCAAATTAAAGTTAACAATCTAATTTTAATTTGATTTTAGTAAAAAAGATAAAAGTGCAATTCAAATTTTAATTATATTTTTGGGTATTTTGACTCAACTCAAAAAGATTTAAAATGCATATTCACCTTTATAATTAATAATACAAAACATTAAATAGTTAGCCAATCAATATTGTACAAAGAAAAGTAAAGTATAATTGAAACAAATAAAAATGGATAATATCACTAATATAGTGAAATGGAGAGACAAAATGAAGTGGTTTTTTTTTCCTTTTATTTTTCCTCTTATAAAAAAGTAGTTAAGCATGAAAGCATGTCAATCTTGCAATTCTAGAAGAAATTTCACAATGCAAAATCATATATATACTGAACTACTCAATAGGTCTTCTCCCTTACAAAGAGATGAATCCTCCAAGTTCTTCTACTTCCAACTAATATTCTTCAAAGTTCTAAGAAGCACTAACATGGCTTATCTCAACTAGGATTAGCTAAAATCAATGAAACTCAAATGAATTCATTAAGACTAAAATTTTGGCTTTGTTTTTCTTTTTTCTTAGTGAAAAGTTGGATAATCTTTCTGTCAAGTAAGAACTAATTGCAAACACCTCATAACAAAGCTCCAACAAATCCTAAAAATATGAGCAAATAATTGTAAGAGATCGAAGTAAATATTCTTAAATAGAAACAAATATTATATAACTTTTTCCTCCTTTTTTATTTTTCTTTTTTCTATTGTGTTATTAGAATCTAAGTGAAAATTCACAATCCAAACACACATATTTCCACTAAATAATGAACCCCTATTTTCCTTCTTCCTACTTCCTATTAAGACACAACATATACATAATATATGCTATATGATAGAAAAATGACATTAAAAACAAAAATCTCAACTGTGTTATAGACCTCATTTTTTTATAATAGGAGACATGACCAAATCTTTGCTTATTAGTATGATAAAAAACAATCTTATACATTAACCAAGGGAATTTTCCTTCATTCCATAACCAGTTATGACATTTATTTTCATAGCTCAAATTAGCCCTAGTTGAGTTTATCCCAATTGCTTATGGTCTTTGAGAAAAAGCCTTTAAAATTCTAAGTTGATTGATGTTGGTTTTCTCCATCATACACAGTGGAAAAGTTAAATTTTTTATAGAAACCTGTAATGATAATAGACCCAAATAATTTAAAATTGATCCTAAACATTAAATCTAATAGTATTTCATGATTTACCCTAAAGGATGATAGCAGATTCCTTCCATGAGTATTCTCATCGAGTTGTTACAAACCATAGTGATCCTCCTTAAGGAAAATCTCCAAGGTAATCCACATAAGAAGTTTTCAGAAGAGATCAACTTGTAATTCTAGGTGCTAGAAGAAATTACAAGTGCATGAAGGAAGAAGAAGAAAAATATGGGTGTTTAATTATTTTAAGCAGAAATTCTATAGTAGAATGTATCCTTATGGCAATTATTGCAATAAAGCATATTTATATCATAAATAAACCCTAATTAGGTCAAATTTTAATGCTTAAAATCTGCCCTAAGTTAGCTAAGAATGGACCTATTAATTGGGCCTCTTTCTATCTTATGCACATAAGCCTTTTAATAGGCTTATGTGTAATTTACTTTAGCCCCACTTTTATTAATCCTATGTGGAAATACTTGGCCCTATTTTAGATTAATAATTACTCTGATTTAAGCTCATTTAAAACTTTTAAAATCCCATAAAAATAAGATGCAAGAACAATTAAACATTAGACTTAACAAGGCCTAAGTCTTAAAAACCTAAATTTCTACAAGCCCTAATTTTTTGGACTTTTCATTTCAAAGTGGGCCCTAAGCCCATTTGTTTATTTCTTCTTTTTAATTCATCTTTTAATGATTTCTCATATCATTAAAATATTCAATCTCATTAAATCTTCCTCAAACTCCTTTTATGTATGTGACCCTATGGGTTTGCAAAATAGCTTGGCAATATATAGTGAATTAGAGTAATAGTCCCACTGAGACTGTATGGATTCAATCTTATTGAATTAATATCAATTTAATAATTGATATATCAATTTTATGCAATTCAAGAGAGGCATCTAACCATGCATCATGACTACCCAAGTGCTAAAAAGTCAAGTGGTTTGAGTTAACCCTTCCATTTGCAGTTATGGTGTAATAAACTCCTTTCACCATCTTTTACCTAATCTAGTTTTGAGTATGGACTTATGTTAACTCATAGCTTAACTAAGTATATCTAATTAATCCCTGAACATATTATTTTAATAATTTCACCTTTATTCCCAAAATGCCTTTAGTGAATCCTATTCATACATGGCACTTTGCTCTGCCTAGAGATTCTCGAATATAGGTTACTTATAAAAAATATAAGATAAACTCCTCACTGTAATCTAGGGTGGTGAATCCTTTGTTAATTACTACCTTATCTTCAAATATGTTATGCCATACCTAAGCACCTCATTATGTATACTTCTTATTTAAAGTAAAAGTTTTAAAGTCAAAGTATGTCACTCCATATTTAATATAGTTAGTGATCTCAAGTCTAAGGATACTTGCACTACTGATATGATAAGATACTTTCAATGACATAGATTAAGTATCCATGTGAAGATCTCATAGTGGGTCTTTGATGTACTTACTTCCCAAGTAAGTATCCGCTGTTAACTCTAAGCACCTCTATGTTTACAGCTTATGAGAACTACTACTTGATCCAATCAAGAAGTATATCATGTGCTAATCTTTTCGTATTAACAATGTCCCATCTTATTAATACTATGATCAGGGATATTTAGGTATATCACATTTGCATGTAATAATAATCTCACATCATGAACACTTCATGATTTCCTCTGCACTATGATTATATACCAAGGACTTTATAACATGATTTAAGACATTACAAATAATTATAAGTAATATATAAATATACCATGACATAAAGAGAAATGCCTTATAGTATGAATTCACAAGGTTTAAATACATGAATACTACCCTATTACATGAGCTTTAAGGCATACTTCTAACATTCAAAGGGCAAACATCCATCTATTCACAACCTTCTATGAATTAGGGGAGTAACTTTAGGCTTCTATTTCACACATCTAACTTTAGCTCAACATGAGACTACTTTCTCTAACTACCTTGGTATTTTTAGAGCTTAAATTAGAACACTAATGCCTTAGTTTAAGATATGCAAGGTTGTTATTTGTTAAGGAATTAGTTGAGAAGTATGGAGATTTGAGAACTTCTTGCAAGTCAAAGTTGCCTCTCTTAAGAAGAGGTGGAAACTACAATATTGGGGTATGATTTCTAAAAGTCCTGAAGTAACTAGATATAATCAAAGTTACTACAAAGGAAAGAAGAAGAAGAAGAAGAAGAATAAAGAAAAGAAAAAGAAGCTAAAACTTGTCACTATAAATAATTCTAGTCTACTTAGCATATACCACAATAAACCTATAAAATGTAAATCATCATCCTTACAAGCTATAGCAGTTATCATCACGTGTGAACTATTAATAGAATGCATATAATTTTGATAGAATGCTATTCCTCTATTTTCTAACCTCTACCTAGTAAATACATATTTTTCTTATTCCAGTAAGTGCTTAAAATAATAGGAAATTAAAGTAGAAAGTTAAACAATAGAGCAAGCTTACCTAGCTACCCTCCTATTATAGGGCCAAAACATGAAGTGAAGTTTTTATCCATAGACATTAGTTAATTACTAGATTATCTTTAGATATAAAGGATCAAAGGCTGAATAAGAGCTTAAAAAGTATATTGTTTTTGAATATTAGTTATAAAGTTACAATTTTCCTCATATAGAGATTTAATAATAGGAGACATCCTTTGAAAGAAGAAAAATAATAATCTTAAAGAAGTTATAATGACTACCATGAACCCATCACACCTCAAACAAAATAAAGAAAGAAGAAAGACAAAATATAGTAAAATATAAGGATGCTTTAGTATTCGGGGTTATTTCATGTGCAAGAGAAGACTAATATAATCATACAATATGCAATTTTTTATTTTGACTATCTTTTCAAGCACATGGCATGTCATTAGAGCCAACAAAAATGTAACACTTAAAGGGATGAGGCAATTTTAATGGAGTTATTGTCGATTTTAATAGAGTCACTACTTGACTTTACAGTAGAACCTACTGATTTTTTGCTCGAAAAGAGTTTGAAATCAATATCTTATTTATGTCCTTATAATACACCTCTTTTACATTTTAATATTTATTAATCCTATATCATGTAAGCAAGCAAAATAAATTAAATCATCCATGTTACCTTTACATATTATTAGCAAGAAAGTAAATTGCAATAATTAAAGCATTCATAAAAATTAACAAAGATAAAGCAATATAATACATCTATTGAATAACTATCTATTATTTGGAAGATGACTTAACAAGTACCTCTAATTCTATAGGAATTAGTGGTAATTATCTTACTCCCATTTATAGGAGACTGGCTTTTATTAAAATATATGTTATAGTGACTTTTAATAGGGAAAAATCAAAACCCATTTCATTAGAAAACACCAATAAATTAGTAAAAGAATCAATGATGTGAGATTCTATTTTACATGTAAAACAAGTTAACTAAGCTACATATTACAACCCAAAACCAAAAAAAGTCTTAAAAGATAAACAACAAAGGCAAAATAAAAATGGTACAAAATCTACTCCACTTCAATGTTGTCAAGTCCGTGTAGACTAAATAAGCCATCTTGATTAATCCTTGCAAACTCTATGTTTAACACCCTTATCCTGAACCACGATGTGATATGGTAAAGGAGTTCTATGACATATGTTATAACATATAATCTATCACATATAATAAATCCTGGCCATCTATTTGACACATGGAAACCATTTAACAATCCATTCAATTCTCAAAGATGGACCCTAAACCTTTTAAATAGCCACCATCTTCCTCTTTTCCCCTTCAAACCTAACGCCACCCCTCACCACTGGAACCTTAATTTATTTCTTCCTTTTTACCATTTAACTACTACAAATTTTAAAATTAAATACTTTAATCTTGCCTCCACTCTCCTCTAATCATTATTCTAGTGAGAATTTCTCTTAAAAGGGCCTAGAAAGAAAGTTATTCAAGGGAGGTAAATAGTGACTAAGGTAATTTTAATTTCTAATATTTTTCAAAGGTGGAAATTAGGTTATTTGAAGTATTTGTAAGCTTAGATTTTAATTTGGTTATATGTAGAATTTTTGGTGATTTTTTGAATGGGACATATGTATGTTTATAGATAAAGAAAGATGAGAGGTGGGAAGGAAGGAAAACAAAGCTTGAGGAAGGATGTAGGGCCATTTTAGAGAGTTAAGTAAGTGAATTTAATGATTCATGCATTTTACCTTATGAATTTATATGATTTTGGCATGTATATGTATACGAAAATGCATGTTTGCATAGTATGAGATGTAGTTTGGATGGGAATTGGTTAGGAATGATGTATACCTAATATTTAGAGTCTAAATAATGTGATAAATGGAAAAAAATGTGAGGTTTAGTCCCAAATGGCTGAATTGGGCATGTAAGGAAATAAAAAGGATTTAGGTGATATTAATTGATAAATTATGTATGGTTGCTTTAATTGATTGTGTAACATGTCTTTAAACAAGTGTAATAAGAGAATATAAAAATTTATAAATGTTTGCTAGGTTGGACGAATAAGGGAAATGGGAATTTAATGACCTAAACTTGAATGGGTAATGTATGCAACATAGAAACTAATGCTAAATAATGGAATTGTAAATAAATATGAGTTAAGGAATTAGAAAATGTTAAGTTAATGTGTTAAGGTGACTAAAGGAGTAATAAAAAGAAGGAGATTATGTGATGATAATGAGAAATGAGACATAAGTAAGGGAAAAATATAACCTTGTATGAGAAATAATATGATACACATATATCTATATGATGACTTGAAGAGAACTAGAATGAGCCTTGAGAAATTATAAAAAAAAAAAAAGAAAGGAAAAGAATAATGATTTGATATTTAAATCCTTAAGTTGTCAAGAAACTAGATACACTATATTGACAATTGAAGACTAAATGGAATGTAAAGTAAGGCTTATAGCTGCCTTAAGGTCCACGAAGGGCCATTACACTATTTATGTGATTTGATGGTAGGTACAGCTGCCCTATGGTCCACGAAGGACCACTGCACATCTTGAGGTTTCATGATGGTGCAACTGTCGAGGTCTAAAATGCGGGTCCTTGCATAAGCTTTAAGATGAATGCGGTCATTGAGGTTCTGAGATAGAACCTCACATATATTGAGATTTATGATGGGTGCAGCCATCGAGGTCCAAAATACGGGCCCTGCATAAGTTTAAATCCCATTATCTAGTGTTAAAAGTTTAGTTTATAATGACCCAAAAATCCCAACCTTTGTGAATAGTACTTTCCTGGGATGAATAGTATTCTTGAGACTCGGGATGTACTGAAGCTACTAGATGAAAGTATTAATCATAAAATAATTTTAGGCAAAGTTTAAAATCAATTGGAAGTATTTTGATTGGTTAAAAATGCTAAGAAAGTTTTTATGGCAGTGTCTTATGAATAGTGACTAAGGCAAAGCTGAATGGTAAAATATTTTAAAAGTTACTCAAAAAATTTAGAGAATTATACGACCTAATACTCAAAAATTATAATTAGCCTAATGGCATAAGAATTAGAATTTTTAGAGGTTGGGAAGTATTTTATTTAAATATTAAGAAACTTAAAAATGGCATTGTAATTCGATTCCTCTCGTTATTGGAGCTCCAATTTTTAAAGGATTATGCAGCCTAAATTAATTTATTTTTTCACGATTTAATGAGATTACTGGGAATTAAAAATGGAGTAGAAAATTTGGGAGAAATTACACTTAAAATTTATTTTTATTTCAAAAACTATAAATAGTCAACATTTGTTTTGTTTTTTGTCAAACTAACAAAACTTACACCCTCTCCCTCTCTCTTCAAAACTATATGGAAAGTTTGGAATGCCCATGGCCTCTAGATGCTAATTCAAGCGAAGTCCTCGGAGAAAATCGAGGGAATTTTCTCGATTTCGAGTTGGGTGAATAGTTCTTAATTTTAATTTAGGTAAGAATTTCTAAAACTCAATATTTTTCCATGATCTAAAGGTCCCAAGAGTCATTTAGTATGGTCATTTATAATTTTTGATGCCTGTATGAATTTATATGAATTTTTATAAATCGAATCTGTAATGGGTCGTTAATGAAATAGAGCAGACTCGAGATAAGGGGAAGTCGAAGGCCTAAATAAACTTTTTGGTGTATTTTGAACATGCTAGGTAAGTGTAATCGATCTAATTTGTGTAATTAATGTGTGCCCTAACTTATACATAATGTATCTATGTATGTATGTATGCAAGTGTATGTATATGAGGAAATGCATATGTATATGATAAATTGACATGCACATTATGACTCTATAGTAAGATGTATTATGTATGTATGTATGTAAAATGGTAAAAGAAAATATGTAAATGTGTGATTGAGCATGATGGTTGAATAGCCATGGAAGTGTGTGTGATATTATTGTTATGTATGTAAATAAGCATGTATTGCTATGGCATGATGTTTTTTTAATTCTTGATCATATAGTATGATAGATTAGGAAGGAATTACAACATGTAATGTATGAGTGTGGTTTATGGCCAAATGGTCATTAGAGCATGCCTATGGGTATATTTTAACTAATGTATGTGAATAAGCATAATACATGGCTTGTGGATGTTTTAGTACATGTAAAGCATGAGATAAAACATAAGGCCTGATATGTATATGAATGTAATAATAGAGTTATGAACATATCCAATATGCATGTATGTATGTAAGTATGCATCATGGTAGTTGTATGTTAAACTTGTACAATTATGGCATAATTAGGTGATGTAAATGTGAGATTGGATATAGATGAGATGAAAAGCTTACATTAATGCTTGTTGTGTCATACCCCCTACTGCATTTCCAAAGAAACCTAATAAGCAGTACACTTCTCACCAGGTCACCCATCCTGACTTCTCCCACAGTCATTCATTTAACTTTTTCTTCTGCTATACTAATCTATTTTATCTGGCTCTAAAATTAGCCCTGTTTGTTCCTATAGTCTGCTTAGGTTCATCTTATCATGTTCAAGCTATTACCAAATGATTTCAACACAGTCCAATATTTCCTAAAGAATTCGGTAGCATAACGGCTGCCCGGGTCACTATCCCAAAATTTATTCAACCTATAAAACACTTCTATAACAAGTAATCACATCTCCTAGACCCTTCTAGTCCCCCAAATATCAACCTACATTATCATCTAATAAACAACAATCATAGGCCTTAGGCTATAATCACAAAAACAGATAGAGTCTTAGGCTTACAAAATAATCACATAAGGCATACATACACAACTAGTATTAACCATTACTTAATTACAACATAGTCTGTCTGTATATGTACAAATACTATTCTATCCCTTATATACATCACACCTATTTTCCCCACTTAAATACATAGAGTGCAAAAGCTATACAACTATATATGATCAACCTTCTCAAAAATGACCTTTGAACTCTACTGTGCGCTTTATGAGGCTATGTCTTTATTCTTGTTACATATGCACTAAAATAGGTACGCTGAGTATATAATACTCAATGGTGAATTCAAGCATTTAAAATATGTACAGCAGTTTATCCATGCATTATACTCTTATTGTTATCTTGCTCTAATATCCTAGTTCAATTTAAGAAACTAACTTACAAAATTACCATTTTACCCTTAAGGTGTTTCCATTTGTAATTTATCCAGTTAATCACTATAATTCATATAAAATATGTTTTAGGATCACTATTATCCATTACATACATAATCTTTACAAATTAGATCATTAAGTAGTCTCAATGGAAAAATTACTAAAATGCCCCTGTATTATATTTCTTAGCCATATGTAAATTTTATTAATCCTATTTAATTGCTTCAGTTAGCCCATCTCAGGAGAAAACCTTGACAGATACTGGATCTAAAGGGAAATAAAATAGTGCAGTGATCCACGTACTGGACCCCGATTGCTACACTGGCCTGAAAAAATATGTCATAGCACTTAAAGTGCGAATGACAAAAACTGGTCTGCCTAGCAGATTGGCCTGTTTAACCGTCTAATATAGTGATCCTCCAGGACCTTGGCTACTGTATCGACCCTATTTGAAAATTAAAGATGTCATAAACTAGTTTACATAGTAGACTGGTCTATTTATCCGATTAGTGCAGTGGCCCTTCGGGACCTACGCTGCTGCACTGGCAAGAAAAAATATAACTCAAGTGAATGTCACAATCTAATCTGACTGTCTGACTAGAACAGTGGTCTAAAATGGACCTAGGTTGCTGTTCCGACCTTGTCTGAAATTCAGATAAGATAGTAGCTGCAAAAACACCTAAGTTGACTGGTCAACCCATCCAATAGGTGTCTATTTAATGGGCCATTTAACCATAATCTGTAACCATTTCTTTACTAATTAACTTTATATAATATTACCAACTCAAAAATATATAATTATAATTTTTAAAGCACAGTTGGAATTTAGCCCGGTCTGGTATGGCCACAAACAGGCAGTAACATGTGAATTAGCAGAAAATATATCTAGGATGGAAGTGACAATAATTTTCATATATTATGCTAGATTTTATTGCATAAGCATTTTACAATTTCATACTATTTATTGTCCAGTGGATTTATTGGTTTAGGTAATGGTCATTTTAGGACAGTTACAAGTCATTGGGGCAAGGTTTCACGAAGCTTTTCAGGCTCATTTCACCATATTTTTATGTGCGATTTTCAACACTATTCACATTAAGCTTAGAGGCCTTAAGCCAATAAGTCATAGGCCATTTAAAAGGCTAAAATATAGGCTCAAAATGCCATTACCATCCACTACAAGACATAGCCCTTAAGGCACACAAATGACCATGTTTTTCATTTATAAGGCATAGCCTTTATAGGTAAAGTTACAAGCCACTTTTTATACTTGATTGCTAGTCTAGTTTTAAGGTCATTTTCAAGTTATGTTTGAAGTCATTTCTTGACTAGATTTTATGCCAT
>CANXYI010002792.1:0-16022 GCA_948208565.1 Hura crepitans
ATATAAATTACATGTTGATAATGGCTATAAGCACAAGTTATTTTGATTATACTACTAAGTAATCACTTAGTGCCTAATTTGTTTATGATGTTTAGGTAAGAAGACATTTTGAGATCAAGCTTTAGGGCATCAAGTTTCTCAAGAGGAGATATTTCTTTTGTTAATGACATGTACATGTGATGTTTTTATGTGATGTATAGGTTTGCACTCAATATTGTAAGTATAAGGAAAATGGGCCTAAGCTATAATTGAATTTGACCTTTTGGATTTTCAAAGTTTACAAACCCTTAAAAACTATATAATGTTGTTTTATATTGTATGATATCTCTTCTCATGGTTGAGATATCTTGATTGTCTAATTGTGTGCTATTGGAGTGATCAGAGGATCACATGTGGTTATGGATGTATGAAAATGCTATAGAAGTCTATTTTTTTTATTTTATTTTACTATTCATTTTTAGATAGTGTCTCAGTACAGCCATTATGCTATTGGATTCTTGACACAAAGATTCCTAAAAATAAATTTTAACTATGTTTGAAAAGTTTTTTGAAATCTTTTATTTTCATAAGCATAACAATTTATAAAGAAAGTTTTGAGATAAGTATAAGTATGGTAGAGTTTGGATAACTCGATTTTCATGCACTCCTTAGTTGAGCTCTGTGACTAGATCAAGTAAGGGGTGTCACATTTTGTGGTATTAGAGATTCAATTTAGACATTCCTAGTTAATATATGAGTGCTTTAGAGTCTAGAGTATATATCATATATCTTTTGATGTCAAGGCTTATTAAATTATTCTATTACATATAGATACGAGGAGTGCTTTAACACAACATAGTGAGGAGGAAGTTAAGGGTCATACTCTTACTATCATAGCACTGAAGGCCACAAGAGTGGAGTCTACATTGGTTAGTGTAGTAGGACATGCACTATTAGTAAGATAAGTTCTACTAGTGTTCATATAGGAGATGCTTTATATTTTAAGGTAGGCTACTACTATTGCTCCTCTACTACAAGAACCACAGCTTGAAGTACCTTTACCCCTCAAAAAATATATCTTAAAAGAGTGAAAAAGATAGGGGCAAAGGACTTTAAAGGTGATGGAGTGATACTGCCTAAAAAGGTAATGTACTATTTAGATTGTACAGAGATGATCATGAAATAGATGTGATGTACGCAAGAGGAAAAAGTGATTTATGCCCCATCACTTTTACATGAAGAGGAATCCAAATAGTTAGAGGATCTTATTAATTATAAGACTAAGGACTAGTTCACATGAGAGTTCTTGTTATCTGAGTTTCATAAAAAGTATATCATCAAGAATTACCTTGATGACAGGAGGCAATAGTTTATAGCTCTCAAAAAGGATCAGAGGTCTAAGGGAAAATATGAGAAGAAGTTTGTTATGCTTAGTAGATATGCTAAAGAGACCATTAATATAGAGGCAAACAAGTGCAATAGATTTGAGAAGGGTCTATATATAGATATCAAGTCTCAAGTGGTGTCAATGAAGATCAGGGACTTCTCTCAGTTGGTGTCAGTGTGTTATTCTATTAAGGGTTTTTAGTTTGGTACTACACAATAGTCTCAAAAGTAGGGGTAGACATAAAGCAACTCAAAGTTGTAAGGGTAAGGTTAGATAGTAGCAATCTCAGGCTACCAATACATTAGGATTGATAGCTAAAAGTGGCTAGGTTCATTAGTGCCAGACTTGTTTCATGAGGGACAAAGGAGAGTGTCGGAAGAACACGATGAGTGTTTGTTATGGGAATGGATTATTGGGTCACATTTGCAAGGATTGTCCTAAGGGACCTAGTGTTGGCTAGAGATTAGCACCGACAATTACCAGAGGATAGAAGGGAGGTTGAGAAGAGAGAGCTGAGGGAACTCAGAGGGACAGATTAGTGTCTAATCCTAAACATAGAGCTCTTGCTCGATAGTATGCCATTAAAGCATGGGAGAATGCTAATAAGCTAGA
This sequence comes from Hura crepitans, assembly GCA_948208565.1. Taxonomy (NCBI): domain Eukaryota; kingdom Viridiplantae; phylum Streptophyta; class Magnoliopsida; order Malpighiales; family Euphorbiaceae; genus Hura; species Hura crepitans. The sequence continues at coordinate 1,979 of CANXYI010002792.1, forward strand.
CATCATAGCTAGTACTTTTCTCCTTTTTGACTCACCTATTTTAGCTTTAATTAATCTAGGGCTTACTCATTCATATGTTTGCACATCATAGTTATGAGATTGGGGGTTAGTTTTAGAGCCTCTTAACCAAGAGATTATGGTTAGTAATCCCATAGGTCAACATATTGTTATTGATCGAGTATATAGAGGATGTCCCTTATTGGTATAAGGTTATCAATTTTTAGCTGATCTAAAAGAGTTACCTTTTAATGATTTCAACTTGATATTAGGTATGGATTGTTGTCCAAGTATCAAGAGATTGTTGATTGTAAGGAGAGGAGGTTATCTCTCAAGGCTTTAGTGGGAGCAGAGATTATAGTAGTTAGTGAGAGGACATATTTTCTGTGTAATGTGATATCTCTATTATAGCAAGATAGATGAAGAGAAAAGGGTGTTAGGTTTATCTTACCTATGTGTATGATATCAGAATAGAAGAGCTAGATTTGAGTGGGATACCAGTAGTGGCTAAGTTGTCAATGTTTTTCTATATGAGTTACTAGGTTTGACTTTTAAGAGGGAACTTGAGTTCAGTATTGAGGTTTTGTCTGGTATTGCTTCGGTACTATAAATCCATATCAGATGGGACTAGTAGAGTTAAAAGAGTTAAAGCTTTAATTACAAGAACTGCTTGATAAGGTTTTCATTAGGCTAAGTCCATTGCCTTGGGAGCATCGATTTTATTTGTTAAGAAGAATGATGGTTCTCTTCAGTTATATGCAGATTACTAATAGTTGAATAAAGTGACCATCAAGAACAAGTACCTTTGCCAGGGATCAATAATCTATTTTACTAGTTGAAAGGAGCTAGGGTGTTATCTAAGATACACTTGAGATCTGGGTAGTATTAGCTGAAAGTAAATGAAATGGATGTATCAAAAATTGCTTTCAGGATAAGATAAGGTCATTATGAGTTTTTGGTAATGCAATTTAGGCTTATCAATACTCCTTTAGCTTTCATAGACATGATGAATAGGTTTTCTAGACCATATCTTAATTAGTTTATGGTAGACTTTATAGATGACATTTTGGTCTACTCGAAGAACAAGGAAGAGCATGAATAGCATTTGAGAAAAGTGTAGTAGATTCTAAAAGATGAGAAGTTATATGCCAAGCTCAGTAAATATGGGTTCTAGCTTAATAAAGTTTATTTTCTTGGGCATATAGCATCTGCAAAGGGGTTATATTGATACCAGTAAGATTGAGGTAGTGATGGAGTGAAAATGTGACACCCCTTACCCGATTCGATCGCTAGACCTGAATAGGGAGTGCGCATATAACCATAATATTCGAACTACCTTATCCTAACATATTAAACATCTATTTACAATTATTGTTATCGAAATGCTTTATTTATGAAAATGCGAGTTTACAAAAAACTTTTCAAAACTTAGTTGGAAAAATAATATAGGAATCCTTATGCCTAAAATTTGGTAGTATAACAGCTGTACTGGGTCATTATCCATAATTTTTCTAGTGACTTATATTAAAAACAAACACTTCTATAAGAAATCGAAACTCAAACTACCACTTTTGTAATCCTTTGATCACTCCAAATTATTCGACAACACAAAATGGAATCTTAACCTTAGGAAGAGATTTATTCAAGCAAATCATTTAAAAACCATATTTAATAATGTTATAAAACATTGACAACATTTAAAAAACATAATTATATAGTGTAACCCCATTTTCTTCAATTTACAACATATGAGTGCTTCTATATTTTTACATCACATAACTCATATATATAACAAAATATATACCAAAAGACAAGTCTTCACTTGTAGATCTTGTCACACCAAAACTTGTGATTAACTTGTTCTTCTTGAACCTATGCATCGCAAGGAAAACATGATATTCTAAATGAGAGCTTAGTAGTGTAATTGTTATGATATGCCATATCAATTTCTTTCATGTATAAATAGATATTTACTTATAAGCATTTCAACATAATGATGGATGTGTACATATACAACAAAAGTGTTAAGTTGTAAAAATTTGCATAAAGTCAAACATCTCGTAATATGATGCATTATATCTAAAATTTGCAAATTTATAGGATTTAGAAGATTTGACATATATAAGTGTCTTAATTTGGTGGAAAATAAATTATTTCTTCTCATCTTCCATTATTTTAAAACCAAACTAAGTTTCTTTTTCTCCAATTTTTCTTTCAAAAATTACATAAATTAATGCCCTATAAGCCTAAAAAAAAAGTAGCTCAAAAATCGCAAAAAAGCATATTAAAAAGCCAAATTTCATGTAACCTGATTTAGTAAAAATACTTCCTGACCTTAAAAAATTTTGATTCTAGTGCCATTAGACTCAATGGAATTTTTGAGTATTAGGATTTATATGTTTCATAATTTTCTGAGCAATTTTGAAAATTATTTATAGTTCAACTTTGCCTTGGTTACTATTCTTGAGAGACTGTAGTAAAAAACTTTCTTAGCATTTTTAACAAATCAAATGAACTCTAATTGATTTCAAACTTTGCTCAAAATTATTTTATGACTAATACTTTCATCCAGTAACTTTAGTACACCCTGAGTCTTGAGAGGACTATTTATCCCAGGAAAGTACTATTCATAAAATCCAAAATTTTTGGTGTCACATTTTTTCTCCTCTTAAAAGAAATTTTGTCCTTGAAATTACCTAGTTCAAACAAATGAGGATACTGCTCCCTCATCTAAGCTTCTATCTTTCAGGTAGCTTTATCCATGCCATAATATCTCTAGAGTAGTTTCACCAAAGGCATAGACTTGTTCCAATGTTCTTTTACATCTATTGCCTAGATCTTCACTAGTTCCTCCTCATATGTTAGATCTGGTCGAACCTTAACTTCTTTAGTCAATATAACAAGCAAAGGATCTAATTTGTACCTTCTTAGGTTAGACATATGGAAGACATCATGCATCTATTAAAGTTTAGGAGGTAAAGCTAGCCTATAGGCTACTGATCCCACACTTTTTGTCACTTTCTATGGAGCAATAAACCTCGGACTTAACTTTCCTTTCTTCCCAAATTGCAAAACCTTCTTCTAAGGTAAAACCTTAAGAAACACCTTGTCTCCCACTTCATACTATATATCTCTCTATTTGAGGTCTACATATGATTTCTATCCATCTAAAGCTACTTTCAACCTATCCCTAATGTTTTTTACTTTTTCTTCAGCATCCTGGATCAAATCTAGTCCCATGAGTTTCATCTCACTCAACTCATTCTAATATTATAGAGTTTTACATTTCATTCCATATAATGCTTAATAAGGAGCCATTCATAAACTTGCTTGATGGTTGTTGTTGTAAGTGAATTTTGCCAACAATAGATAGCGATCCCAACTACCCTTGAATTTGAAGGCATAGCTCCTTAACATGTGCTCAAACACTTGATAAATATGTTTTATCATAAGTATAACATTATACATAGCAAACTAACCAATCATTCAAGTATCAAAAGGCTACCTGATGGCTCTTTCTTATTGTCTATCAATCTACGGATGAAATGTCGTACTGAAGCTTAACCGAGTACCTAAGTTAGTATAAACCTTTTTCCAAAACCTCAATGTAAACGTTGGGTCTCGATCAAATATAATAAAAGATGGCACTCTATGCAATCTTACTATCTCATCAATGTACAACTTAGCCAACTTCTCTAGAGAGTAGTTCATTTGAATTTGTGTGAAATGAGCAGTCATCAAATGGTCTACCACCACCCAAAATGAATCACATCTACTTCTTGTCATTGGTAAGCCAACCACAAAATCCATAGTGACCCTATCCCATTTTCATTTTGTAATTGCTATAGGATAAAACAATCCAGATAGAACTTGATATTTTGCCTCTAACTGCTGACAAGTGAGGCACTTAGTCATCAATTCAAACACATCTCTCTTCGTACTTGGCCACCAATAAGACAACTTTAGGCCTTAATACATCTTGGTGCAAACTAGATGTATAGCATAAGGAGCATAATGAGCCTCCTATAGAATTTATTTCTCCAGCTCTTTTACATTTGGTACATAGATCCTATCGTGGTAGCACAAGCAACCATCACTCTTTATATCATACTTAGTGGGCTTCCCCTCTTAAATGGCACTAATTACACTCATCAGTCTATGATCATCTCTCTAAGAATTCTTATCTTATTTTAGCAAACTAGGCTTTACTTACATCTCTGCCAATAAGGCATCATCACCCACTAGCTATAACCTAACATTCATAGATTTCATAGCTGACATGAAATTCCTATGGAGAGCATCCACCACTACATTAGCCTTTCCTGGCTGATAATGAATCAGGAAATCAAATTCTTTGATCAATTCCATCCAATGTCTCTGTCTTAGGTTCAACTCTTTCTAGGTAGGAAGATACTCCAAACTTTTGTGATCTATATAAACATAACACTTCTCTCCATAGAGATAGTGTCTCTAAATTTTCAAAGCAAACACTATTAATGCTAGTTCTAGATCATGAGTAGGGTAGTTCTTCTCACATGGCTTCAATTGTCTCGAAGCATAGGTAACAACATTGCCTTCTTACATTAGCACACACCCTAATCAATTAAGAGATGCATCACTATAAATGGTAAAATCTTTCTCAATCACTTGGTATATAAGAACATGAGCTTTTATTAACAAAGCTTTCAACTTGTCGAAGCTCTCTTCAAATCTATCACCTTATATAAAATTTACATTCTTTCTTAACAGATGAGTCATAGGTGCTACAATTAAAGAGAAACCCTTGACAAATTGTCTATAATACCCTACCAAACTAGGGAAACTTTTGATCTCTATGGTATTCCTAGGTGGTTTCCACTGCATAACCACTTCAATCTTACTTGGATCGACTTGAATACTATGTACTAAAGCTATGTGTCCTAAGAAAGACACCTTACTCAACCAAAACTAACACTGGCTGAGCTTGGCATAAAGCTTTCTTTTTCTCAAAATCTAAAGAACTATCCTTAGATATTGTTCATGCTCTTCTCTGCTCTTAAAATAAACTAAGATATCATCAATAAAAACCACTATAAATAGATCAAGATATTACTTGAGCACATGATTTATCATATCTATAAAAGCTATTGGAGCATTGGTAAGCCTAAATGGCATTACCAAAAATGCATAATGGCCATAACTTATCCTAAAAGTAGTATTGGCCACATTTAACTCTTTAACCCTTAACTGGTATATACAAATCTCAAATAAATCTTATAAAACACCTTAGCACCTTTAAGCTGATCAAATAAATCATATATCCTTGGTAGAGGATATTTGTTCTTGATGGTCACCTTGTTTAACTATTGGTAGTCCATACATAACCAAAGAGAACCATCCTTTTTCTTCACAAACAAAATCAGTGCTCCCCATGGTAATGCACTTGGTCTTATAAAACCCTTATCAACTAATTCTTGTAACTATTGTTTCAAATCCTTTAACTCAGTTGGAGCCATCTAATATAGAGCTTTTGATATTGAAGCAGTGCTAGGTAAAACCTCAATACTAAACTCGAGTTCGCATTCAGGTGGCAAATCGGGTAACTTTTCAAAAAAAGCATCTACATACTCTGAAACTATTTGTATAAAACTAGTATCCAACTCTCCATTATGTGCATCATACATATAATCTAATAAAGCTTGACACCCCTTTCTTATCAACCTTTTAGCTATAATAGTTGAGATAACATTGGAGAGAAAATCTATTCTTTCCTCCACAATTGTAATCTTTAGACCAATCTTTAGATTTAAGACACAACCTTTTCTGCTTGCAATCCATGATTGCTTGATATTTGGATAGCCAATCCATACCTAAGATCAAGTTAAATTCATTAAAAGGCAACTCTATAAGGTTAGCTAATAACTAGTATCTTTGCACCATCAAAGGAAACTCCTTGAAAACCTTGTTCACTATACATGTTAGCCTATAGGGTTGCTAACCATAATCTTTAGGTCGAGAAGCTTTGAAACTAATCCCCAGTCTCATGCCCATATAGTGCATATATATGAGTTTGTAGACCTTGGATCTATTAAAGCCAAAGTATAAGAGTCAAAAAAAAGAAAGGTACTAATAATGACATCTGGAGAGTTTACCTCATCTTTGGCTCGAATAGCATACTGCTTGATTAGTGCTCTAGGCTCTACTCTAGTCAAGGATTTAGCCCTCGAAGTTCCTTTTATCATATCTCTTATGTCACCTTGGTCTCCTCTCTGAATTCGACCAAAACCAGGTGTAAATCCCTGACCCATATTAGATCTCCTCGGACAGTCTATGAGAAAGTGATCCAACAAACTGCACCCAAAGCATAGTTTCAACTTGTTTCTGCAGTATTCTCCTTTATATCTCTTATGGCCTGTAGAGCACTGAGGTATAGGATTACTCTTAGCTGTATAGCCTCGTGCACTGGCAACCTATGACTGCTGTTTCCCTTTACTCTAGGCTCTTTGTCTTAACTTTTTAGACTTGCCCTCTCTCTAAAACTACTATGATTGGCCCTCAGTCTAACTTCCTTTAAACTTCTTGTTTGGATTTTGAGCCCTACTAATTACTCCCTGGCGAAAGGATCTCTTCTTTTAATAGAGCTCTCTTCTCTATTTCATACATTCTTTAGCTATATAACAAGCATCTATGAGAGTAGTGAAATCTTTGATCTTCATATGAGCCATTTGGGCCTTAATCTTAATGTTAAGCCCCTTTTCAAACTTTTTACATCTATTAACTTTAGCTTAAACCACATCTTTGGCATATCTACTGAGCATGGCAAAGTCTTTCTCATACTCCACTATAGTCTTCTAGCTTTATTTCAGGTACATAAGCTCTCGTCTTCTATTGTCTAAGTACCTCTCTATAATGTACTTCTTCTGAAATTCTTCTAGAAAGATGTCCCATGTCAAATCCTTTTTAGCCTTGTATTCTATTGTTGTAACCTATCATTGGTATGCCTCTTCTTGTAAGAGAGATGTTGTATAAGTAACCATCTTCTGAAGGGAACAATTTAGTTGCTTCATGATCCACTCTGTCATATCTAACTAATACTCTTCTCTACTAGCATCTACAACACTCTCACCTCTAAAATCCTTAGCCCCCATCTTCTTAATCTTCCTAAGGTTTGTCTTTTAGAGAGCTTGAGATATTGGTTGCAGTTGTTGTGGCACTGGTATAGGCATAGTAGGTGCAATAGTAGTAGCCTATCTTAATAAATATAACATCACCTAAAGGAAAACAGGCAGTACTCATATTGTTGATGATACTTTTCTAGCATTGCTTCAAGAAACTGACCTTATCTAGGAGCCTCTTATCCAATAGTTGTTAGAGCATGGCTCTCGACTTCCTCATCACTATACGTCGTATGACACATTTTAACTATAGGTAAAAAAATAAGCATAGCCCTTGATATGATAAATCATGTGATGTATGTACTTAATCCTAAAGCACTTATATGTTGCCTAGAAATGCCTAAACTAGTGCTCTAATACAACTAAAAGTGACACCCCCTACCAAATCTGAATACAAAAACGTGAGTAGGGAGCGTGCACACAAGCATAATATCTGAACGACCTTATCTTAACATATTAAAAATCTATTTAAAATTATTGTTATTGAAATGCTTTATTTATGAAAATGTGAGTTTACAAAAAACTTTTCAAAACTTAGTTGGAAAAACAATTTGGGAATCCCCATGCCAAAAATTCGATAGCATAATGACTGTACTGGGGCACTATCCCAAATTTTTCCAATGACTTTCATTGAAAACAAACATTTTTATATGACATCCAAACTCAAACTACCACTTTTGTGATCCTCTTATTACTCCAAATTAGTTAACAACACAAAATTGAATCTCAACCTTAGAAAGATATTCATATAAGCAGGTCATTTAAAAACCATATTTAATAAGGTTACAAAACATTAACAACATTAAAAAAAACACTTAATTATACAGTGTAGGCTTATTTTCCACAATTTACAACATATGAGTGCTTCTACATTTTTACATTACATAACTCATATATATAACAAAATATATACCAAAAGACAAGTCTTCACTTGTAGATTTTGTCGTATCGAGACTTGAGCATAACCCATTCTTTTTGAAATTATGTATTAAAAGGAAAACACAATGAGCTAAGTGAGAGCTTAGTGGTGTAATCATTATGATATGCCATATCAATTTTATTCAAGCATAAATAGATATTTACTCTTAAGGATTTTAGCATAATGAAAATCACATCAACATAATAATGGATTTGTACATGTACAACAAAATTGTTAAATTGTAAAAATATGCATAAAGTCAAACATCTTGTGATATGATGCATGATATCTAAAATTTGCAATTTTATAGGCTTTTCTCAATATGCATGTTCTTTTTATCATCAATTATTACCCATATCAAAGAAAATATGATCATGTGGATAAAGAGGTGGACAGCAAGTATGACCTCCAAATGACCTGAAAGCCATCTAGTAATGTAAGTCTTAAGACTATTTATAACATAGGCCTATCGATTGAATCATAACATAGGTTTATAGATCAATATCAACATAAGTTTAAAGATAAACATAGCATGTATAAGGCCATTTCAACTAAAATAAGAACCTGAGGGTCTATTTACCAATGCAGGTTTGAAGACTGATATCAATATAGACCCAAAAGTCACCAAATAGCATAAGCCCATCAGCCAATAAAAAAAGTCATAGATGTACCCTAACATCTACTAATAACCTTAGTTGATCAATTAACCTATTAGGTTGTTTACTTGAATGGGCTATTAATTACATTTATTAAAACTTTCCTTTTTAATTTAGTTTATTTTGCTTATATAGTTTATGTCTACCATTTGAGTCCCTTCTATGATTCTAAAAGTCATTTTACCAAAATGAGACATGACATAGACATCACATTCAAGAATCATGCACATATAAATAGCATATATCATTTAGACACATAATATGTCCAATTTACTAAATATACACACATATTGCTTCCTTCATTTGTAACTTACTCATTAGCATGATTATAAGTAATTTTTTTCATGACTATTAAATCAACATAAGCCATATATCATTCGACCAACTTAGCTCATAAATGAGCATATACATAATTCATATGCTAAGTAATTATTGAGTTTACACATTCATAACAGTTAAATTCCTTGCACCATTACATAACAAACTTTGGCCCAATGCACAACATCACTTAGCATTACATAACTTCACATTCTTAGGCATCCTCAACATATAAAAGACACACTTTTGTGCCTTAAACCATTCAGCCCATTCATCATTCCCATCAAAGCATTATTTTGACCACATGCTTTACCAATGCCATATTCTCACTACATCAATAATGCACTTTACACACAATTATTACATATTAAGTAAATATGCAAATAACAAACCAACATGCACAATTTGGCCACATAAGGGTTTTTGCACCCTTCTCATTTTCACAAATTGAATGTGCTTATTAATTTAATACCACTCAGATAATACATACTATACACACTTTGAACCACATTTATTCTAATTACATTTACATAATTCACATATACATTCTTATTCATAAGAACACTAAATTCAGCCATAAGGTAATGTACATTCACACTCTCATTTTTACCATCATACCCACATCAAAAGACATGTAAAAATTATGGCATTTTTCATTAAATCATTTCATTTATTCATTAAATTCTAATTTCTCAAAACATGCTTTCACATGCACACACACGCACACACATATTTAGGGCATACATTTACAGATTATATTATAGTGATTACACTTACTTTATGAGTTAAAATGCATATATGAGGTCTGATTATGCCTTCTCCTTCCCTTTGTCATTCCTTTTGTCGCCCTGCTTAACTGTGAAATACAAATTCATTACGTTAAAATCTGTATAAAATCATATGGTCACTAAAAATTGAAACTGATCACATAGAAGTACTCTTGGGCACTCAAGGAATGTAGGAAAAATGTTGGAGTTCAGGAAAACTTACCTGAATGTAAAACATGTATTATTCATTGAGTCAATAAACTAAACTTTCTATGCGATATTTTTACGAAATTCCACTTCTTACTAGAGACATTGAAGGGGCTACCATTCAATTTTCATTACTTAATTTGGCTTATAATGGATGATGGAATAATAAAAAAAATTAGGATTGTGAAGGAGGAGACGTTAGATAGAACAAGGGGAGAAGAGGAGTTGATGGTTAGTATTTCATGGTTGACAAAAAATTTAGAAGATTTGACTTATATAAGTGTCTTAACAAAGTGGAAAATAAATTCTTTCTTCTCTTCTTTCATTATTTTAAAATAGAATGAACTTTCTTTTCCTCTAGTTTTTCTTTCAAAAATTACATAAATTAATGCCCTATAAGTCTCTAAAAATAATGGTTCAAAAATCGCAAAAAACTATATTAAAAAGCCAAATTTCATGTAACTCGAATATAGTAAAAATACTTCTTAACCTCCAAAAATTCCTATTCTAGTGCCATTGGGCTCATTGGAATTTTTGAGTATTAGGTTGTTTAGGTTTTATAATTTTCAGAGCATCTTTGAAAATTATTTATGATTTAGCTTTGCTTTGCTCACTATTCTCGAGACATTGACATAACAACTTTTTTAGAATTTTTAACCAATCAAATGAACTCCGATTAATTTCAAACTTTGCCTAAAATTATTTTATAACTAATACTTTCATATAGTAACTTTAGTGCACCTCAAGTCTCATAAGCACTATTCATCTTGGGAAAGTACTATACATAAAACTGGGATTTTTTAGGCATTATAGAAAGCTACCTAGGAACACCACAGAGATCAAGAGTTTTCTTAGGTTAGTTGGACACTACAGGAGGTTTGTTAAGTGGTTTTCTATGATAGCAACCCACATGACTCAATTATTAAGAAATTATGTCAAGTTTATTAGGGATGATAAATGTCAAAATAGCTTTGATAAGATTAAGGCTATGTTGATAGAGGCTCTGATTCTTGTTTAGCTAGTTTTTAAGAAGGACTTCAGCATATACAGTGATGCATTGCATAATTGGTCGGGTTGTGTTCTGATGCAAGATAGCAAGGTTATTGCCTATGCTTTAAGACTGCTAAAGCCATATGAGAAGAACTACCTTACTCATAACTTAGAGCATGTAACCATTGTGTTTGCTCTAAATATCTAAAGATATTATCTTTATGGAGAGAAGTGTTATGTCTACACTGATCATAAGAGTCTTAAGTATCTTTCTACACAAAAGGAGTTAAACTTGAGATAGAGATGATGGATGGAATTGATTTGGGATTATGACTACCTGATTAATTATCATCTAGGGAAAGCCAATGTAATGGCAGATGCTCTTAAAAAAAATTTATGTCAACCATTAAATCTATGCACGCTTACTTACAGCTTATGGGTGATGTTGCTATTTTGTATGAGATGTAAGTCAAGCCTAGTTTACTATAGCAAGTGAAGGATTGTTAGTGAGATGATCATAGACTGATGGTTGTGATTAGAGCCATCTATGAGGGGAAGCCTACTGAGTATGAAATCAAGAAGGATGGATGTTTATATTACCAGACATAGAGGAGATAAAAAAGTATATTTTGCAAGAAGCTCATAATGCTCCTTATGCGATACATTCGAGTAGCACAAAGATGTATCAAGACTTGAAGCTTTCTTATTGGTGGCTAGACAAGAAGAGAGATGTCTCAGAATACATGACTAAGTGCTTACTTGTTAGCAACTAAAGGTAGAGCATCAAGTTCTATCTAGGTTGCTTCATCTTATAGTAATACTAGAATAGAAAGAAACTTTATAATGCCTTAGGTACTAGGTTGAATTTTAGTATGCCATTTCATCCATAGATGGATGAACAATCAAAAATAGTCATTCAAGTGCTAAAAGACAAGCTGAGAAGTTATGCAATGGAGTTCAGGGGTAGTTAGGATTGCTACTTATCCTTAGCAGAGTTTGCTTATAATAACAGTCATCAAGTGAGCTTGGGTATAGCTCTTTATGAGGTATTGTACAAAATAAAGTGTAGAACTCCCTTATGTTTGAATGAACTTAGTGAAACCATACTTATGGGACCAAACCTAAGGATGCAAAGGAAAAGGTGAAGATTATTAGAGAAAAACAAAAGGTAGCTTTTGACAGACAGAATATGAGGTGGGAGATAAAGTGTTTCTTAAGGTTTCACCTTAGAAGAAGGTTTTACCATTTAGAAAGAAATGAAAGTTAATTCTTAGGTTTATTTAGCCATATGAGATAACAAAATGTGTGGGACCAGTAGCCTACAGACTGGCTTTACCTTTAGGACTTCAGCAGATCAATTATTTCTTCCATATATCTATACTTAAAAGATACAGATTGGGTCTAATGCATGTGTTGACAATTGAAGAGATCAAGGTTAATCTAAACCAATCTTATAAAGAAGAACCTATGAGGATATTAGATAGAGAGGTAAAAGAACTGCACAATAAAGCAGTTCCCTTGGTGAAAGTTCTTTGGAAACACCATGGGATGGTAAAAGCTACTTAGGAAATGGTAGCTTAGATGAGATAGTAATACCCACACTTGTTTGAGCCAGGTAATGATATAATGTCGAGGATGACATTTCTTTTAAGAGGGGAAAATATAATGCTTAAAAATTCTCGGCATTGTGAATAGTACTTCTCGAGATGTGAATAGTATTTTCCTGAGGTTAAGGACACTAATTTTACTGAATGGAAGTAATAATTATAACATAATTATGGGTAAAATTTGAAGTTAAAAAGAAGTTGTTTAGTTGGTTAAAAATGATAGTTAAATTTTACAGTAGTGTCATATTAATAGTGACCTAGTTTTAGTAGAATTATAAAATATTTAAAAGTTGCTCAGAAAATTTCAAAATTTATACAACTTGACATTGAAAATTTCTAATTAGCTTGTTAATGCTAGAATTTAAATTTTTGTAGTTCGGGAAGTATTTTTTACTGAAATTGGGTAATGTAAAAAATGGCATATTAATTCAGTTTTTCAAGCATTTATTTTTAGAGGGTTATGGGGCCTAATAAAAGTGAATTTTTACAAGTAGAATTGATATTTAAATAGGCTTAAAAGAGAAGGAAAAATATGAAGAAAAAGGGGAGAAAAATTAAAATGAAAATAAATATTTTTAGAAAAATATAAATAAGATCAAATAACCTTATTTTGGTCAAACTCATCCCTCTCCTCTCCCACTTTCAAATCGATGGCTTCTCTTACTTCTCCCTATCTATTTTTAATTTTTTCTTCAAATTAAGTCCAAATTAATCCAATCAAAAATATTTTTAGTGCCCCCATGTCATCTAGAACATCTTGAAAGTGAAAAATTTGAAGAAACATCGATAGATTTCATGGTATTAAAACTCAATGAATAATAACCATTTTTGGTTCAGGTAAGTTTTTCCAAAACATAGTATTTTTCCCATGTTTTATAGGTGCCCAAGAGCATTTCTATAGTTTTAGATTTCATTTTTTAGCTTTGTGTGATTTGTTATGATTTTTATAAGATTTTGCCTATAAAATGTTAGGAGTTTTTGACAAAACATGAGACAAGGGAAAATCAAAAGTGTAGGTAGGCCTCAAGGTCAAGTTATGACATCCTCGATATGTGTAATTGAAATAATTTATGGGAAATTGAGTGTGTGCATTAACTTGACATATTATGCCTATATGGGTGAAAATTCATTAATTGCTAAATTTGGTGAATTATTAGCATTAATTAGGATATATGGAATGTAAGATGTATAATATGTATTTTGAATAATATGAATGCTTAACTATGATATAGAAACCATATTATGCCAATGATGCCATTATGTGCATTAATATGCCTAATTAAGGCATATGGTACTTAATGTAATAATTGAGTATTTAATCCTTAAATTAATGATAATTGGTATATTTGATATATATTAAAGTATTTGAAAACATGAGAATAGTTATGGAAAGTAAAATGTGCATGATGTCTGATTTTATGCAAAGTGG